>JAAGNO010001584.1:0-33434 GCA_033439905.1 Ceryle rudis
GCCCCTGCTGGGTGGAGCAGGGGGTGGCACCAGAGCATCTCCAGAGGGCCCTTCCAGCCCCACCACGCTGTGACTCTGGGATTCTGTTATGCACACATTTCTTGTTCAATCCTACCAGTCCCATAGCCAGGTTTATCCTATGGGCCACAGAAACTTCTGCTCTCGACCAGGACTGTTATTCTCCCCAGGTGTTTTTCCCACCTTAAGCACACGTTGGGTTCCTGCATGAACTCACTTGACCTGCAATTCCTAAGTTTCCACTGCATTTCTGAAAAGCAAGAGGCTCCCACCCACCAGCACCGTGCCTCATTCAGAGCCTGATGTGAAAGCACATCAAAAAGCAACAGGAATCTTTCTCCTGGTACTGGTGGGCTTTAGCTACAGGCTGTGTTCCTTCTAAGGTATCCCACACTCACACATCTCCAGCTTCCATCGTGTTTGAAACAGTGCCCAGTCAGGACCTGTATTGCATTACATTTGACAATTCAAATACGCACTCTTACCCCAGAGCTAAAGTGTTGGAAAAGGTTTGAGCAAATTTTCTACAGCCTTAAACACGGCATTTAAAAAACAAAAAGTGCTTTTCTAAAGAAATGTGTATTAAACCCAAGAGGGACGCGTGGTTAAAGCGCATGATGGGGATTACAGGAATAATGCCTTGCAATAAAAATTTGAACCTGTCACTTAAAATCTCATTGCCTGTTTCCCAATGTGCAAAACGCAGTAATTAATGCTTGGCCACATTTATTAAGCACTCTTTCAACCCTGGATGAAAAGGCCCGTATGAGCATTAAGTATTATAACATCTGGCTACCTTGAGTTGCCACATTCAACAAGTTCTGCTCTTCATTTCAAATAAGCCCAAAAAATTAACATCATTCAGTTGGCGACTCATTCAGGACCCAGTCCTGATTTCTTTGAAACCAAATCTTACCTATTCTTCATTATATATTCATATATTTCATTATCACGTTCACTCCAAAGAGTTGGCACTGAGAATCTGGTTTGATTTTCCCACCCCCTACCATGATACTGTTTTGTCTCCCCAGCCAAATGATTGAAACGCTTTTCACAGGAGAGTAAATAAAAATATGGGGGTTCTTTCTAATTGCACATAAAAACAAAACATAAACATTGTTTTTACTAATGAGCTGAGCATCTAGCAAAAATTTTCCCTGCCAGCCAGCATTTTGCAGTAGTTTCACCATAATTTTAAGGCCAATCAAACCAGAAGGGTCATTAAGAGGGGAGGCTCCTTCTGCCCCCTTCACCCCAGTGCTGCCACAGCTGTGCCTGAAGCCAGCAGGTCCTGAAGGGACTCAGTGACTGCGAGCAAACTGGGAAAACCCATTCTTGCCTTTTTTTGAACCACTCCCAGAGTTCAAGATGAAAACTGGTCGCTCTGTTGCTCCACTCACTCCTCCCTTTCTCTACCCACTACCTGCAGTAACATTTCCACGCACAAGGGTGTTTTTAGCAAGCTTTTTTTTTTTTTTTTTCCCTTGAGCAGCAATAAAAGCTACCTGAGATCAAAACACGCAAGGAAAAAAGTGGTTTGGTTTTAATTCACAGGCCCAGGTGAGTATGGAAGATACAAAAACAGAGTCATGGCTTAATTGGACACAGTACCTTTTGGATTAAATCCTCGAGGTATCAAACCAAAAGCCTCCATCTCAGGGACCTCATTTTCTTCATCATTGGAGTTGCTTGATGGGAGGGCTCTTCTCCCATTCACAGGAGGTTTCTTCTTCTCGTTGGCACCCGTTGTTTCAGACATCCTGTATTAAAAATGTTGTGATACCATGAAAGAAAGGAAGAGTGCAAGGAAAAAGCCAACACCAGCAATCATGGCACACGTAAGACAGGAGAAACCCAAACCGGTGCGGGGTGCCAGCAAGCTACGCCGTTTTAGTCACATAAATAAAAACTGAGAGGCAGAAAACATCAGTCTAATGATGGAGTGCAGCTCTCTAAGGATTGGAAGGCACTTTGTGTTTGTCAAAACACACATGAATAAGAGAAGGATTGAGGCAGGAGATGAAGAGGGAAGCCTGACGCAGAAGTATTTGCCTAGGAGAAGCAGAGTGTTAAAAACATTAGGGAGTTTCAGGTAAAAGAACTGAAAAATCATTCACTCTCTCACCCTCCAAAACAGCATTATTGGAGCCAAAATAGCAAATTATATTTCCAGAAAGTGCATCACACGCTACCTCCCTCTAATAAAAATGACATTCAAAGTTATACTGCAATCACCCCAAATACTACAGCCTACAACAGCCTGTGGATGCTTACTGGAGAATTGTATTTTTGTCCCTATGCACACAAACATCCAATATGCAAAAGGCTGACTCCTGCAGCCAGAAAATCCACTGAGGAAAAAGAGAGGAGAAGGAGAATCCAGTAAGAGAGAGGGAGGGGAAAAAAAAAAAAAAAGAGAGGGAGGAAAATGGAAAAAAATAAAGAAAAAAAAAGCACTTATCCACTTATTTCTCTCCCACTAACAACCTTAAGGGAAATCTCAGATGTAGGCTGATCAGAGACTTCTCTTTGAGCTAGTCAAAACTGCTTTCACATCTATTTCAGTGTAGCAAGGAAAAAACCACACCATCCTCCTAAGAAAATATGCATGGCTGAGAACACAACTTCTTCCCAAAGCTCCTGAAAACAGCAATTCCAAACCGTAGCAATTATTTAATAGCAGTAAGCTCTTACAGGAAGTTTTCTAGTTAGCAAGGGTACCTTCTTTTCAAATAGTCTTTCTTTTTTTTGTTAAAAAGAATTTCTTCTCCCTTGCAGAATTTTCTGAAGTGCAATAGAAGCCTGGAAAAAAACAGGGGCTTTTAAGTAACCTCTGTATATCCTCCTCCTTCCTGTCGCAACGGGACAGTGCTGAAAGGGTTGCCAAGCCCTCCCCACACCACCCCCAAGGATCTGCCACTGCTGCTGGCACGTCTTGGCTCCCTCCCTCCCTCCCCCTGCCTCTCCGACCCCAGCCCTGCTCACCAGGAGCATTTCAGGGCGCTCGGGCTGAGGAAACAGCTCAGGCACTGCGGTTTCCGTTCTCAGTGAGATGCAGTAGAAGTGACCATGGCACAAAACCATATCAAGTGGGATACCAGAGGAGATTTTTTTCTTTCTGAGGGACACAGCCCCAGAAGCTGTGCTCACCTTGTTGACATTTTTTAATGGACATGGAGAGCTCATTGATAGCCAAGCAGAGAGGACCTCTTCCTTGAGACCCTGTGCAGTTCAGGAGGGTGAGGGTATTTTGCACCATGTACATTTGAGGCAACTGACCTTCAGCTCTTGCCCATGATGAAATGTGCATCACCTGACAACCAGGGTCTGGGGCAGTACCTGGTAGAAGCATTTTAGGTCCTTGTCAACCTTGTTCAATTCTGCTAAGCTTTAGGATAACTGGGGATTTTGTGACAACTCCTCTGTCAGATATAACTCCACTGCCCAGTAGAATTACAGAAGAAAAAGCAGTGTACAAGGAAGAGTTGAGGCCCACTGCCCCACCAGCCACTGCTGTTTGGCAGCAGGGGTACAAGTCACCTACTAAGACCATACATGGGCAGTGGAGAGCCCTTCTTACACACACAGGACCTGCCATGGGTACTTACTTGCCTCAGCTGCAGGGTAGTTAAAGGAATCATAGAATCATTTTGGTTGGAAGAGACCTTTAAGATCATCAAGTGCAACCATTCCCCCAGCACTGCCAGGGCACCACTGACCCCTGGCCCTCAGCACCACAGCTCCACGGGGAGCTTGGAAACCCCTGCAGGGGTCACGGGGACTCCACCCCTGCCCTGGGCAGCCTGGGCCAGCCCTGGACAACCCTCAAGGGGAAGAAATTGTTCCTCAGCTCCAATCTAAACCTCCCCTGGGGCAACTTGAGGCTATTTTCTCTCATCCTGTCGCTCGTTCCTTGGGAGAAGAGATCGATTCCCACCTCTGGAGGAGACACAGTGAAGAGGACTCCCCTCTCTTTCAGCCAACTATGACTTCCATGCCCATAGCATCAGCAAAGTCTCAAACCTCTGCTGGCTTAACACTGTTGAAATCAAGGCAAGAGGCAGAAGAGGAGAGAATCAGGTCACATTCCTGTAATGGGAAACAACAAGTAAACCATCTTGAAGACAGGAACCCCATCCCAGCTCCCTGGGGATTTCCCAGTCACAATGAGGTAGTTCCAAATAAGCCAGGACATCTGCACAGCATGGGACGGAGATGCCAGCAGGGGCCCTGGGAGCAGCATGGCTGCACCAGTATGGCACTGTAGCCAGGCTAACGCTGATTGCTGGGGCACGGGACCAGGCTGGAGCAGTTTTGGAGGCAGCCTTGCCACCCGCGCATGAGCGTTGCCCTGTTCTGCCTGATGGCCAAAGAGCTTAAGGAACTATCTCTGGGCCACAGAAACCCACCGAACCCCTGCCCTGCTCACCCCAGGAGCGCAAGCACCCTGCGGGGACAGATCTGGTGCCATCGCTGGCATCCTGAGCTGCGACTGCCATTGACTCACTTTCCCACAGATGGGCCCTGTGGGAACCATCTGGAGGGCGAGCGGCACCCCTGGCACCCAGGAACACAACGAGCTTTCTGGGGGAGGAGGAGGAGGTTGGTTGCTGATTTTCTTTTATTTTTTCCTCCCCCCCAATCCCTGCGTGGCGTGCTTTGCGCCGTTCTCTCCGCTCCCAGCCAGCGCTCCGGTTCCCAGATTTGCAGCTGCTGCGACGACGGCACAGACCCCCTACCGTCTGCACCGCCTTGGAGGCCAGCAACGCAAACAAGAGAAACACCAACTCCCGAGGAAGTCCCACGTGCTTCCCCGAGTGGCCACAGTGCTGGCAGAGCTGGGAGGAAACCCCCCCCGTCAGGGTGAGGAGGGGAGCGGGCGGGTGCAGCCCCACGGGTCCCAGTTTCGCCGGTGGCTACGGACGCCTCCCCGCGTTTGTGGCACAGCTGGGCTGGGGGGGACACGCCAAAACCTTTGGTGGCAGCGGCAGAAGCCACTTGTGTCCAGGGACAGTAATGTTCTGCGGGCTGTAATTTATTTATTTTGCAGGGAGTGATGTAAATTCGTGCTGATGACAGCTCCAGATGGCAGGTATTTTCTCATTACCTTGACTTCTTAGCATTTCCTCTCCCTTGCCCATTAGGCTGCGCTGACCTTAATTTAACTTCCATAGTTCAAAACTACTGACGTCAGGGCTGATGCAGAGTGGGCACGGAAGAACACAAAGCCCTGATTTTCCTGTAGGGCCTTATATTTAATGAATGATGCCCTGGGATGACCAGTGCAAGCAAGAGCACTCCCTCTTCCCGAAGCTGCTTCTGCACTGCACCCTGTGAGGAAACCAAGAACCTGTGTCCATTTCTGAGAGGCAGCCTTCAAATGGTCATGGCCTTCACCAAAGACCTTTGGAGTCACGGGCAACCCTTCCTACTGCAATGGACTTTGGATGATGATACAATCATGGACTGGTTTGGGTTGGAAGAGACCTTGAAAGGTCATCCAGTCCAACCCCCCTGCAACCAGAGCAGAGTGCTCAGAGCCCCGGCCAACCTCCCCTACAATGGTGCCAGGGATGGGGCAGCCACCACCTCTCGGGGCAGCCTGGGCCAGCTTCTCCCCACCCTCAGCATCAAAAATGTCTTCCTTATAGACAGCCCTTCCTTCCAGTCCCCACAGAAATGCCCTTAAATGGCTTCAAACCTTTCACCATAAAGGGTTAGTCAAAAATGCAGTTTCCTGTTGCCACCAGAGCCAGTGCCACTTTGTTCCAATCCTGCCCGTGCCAGACATGAGTTGGGGGGGGGGAATAAATATAACAAAATCCGGCAAAACACAAGAGTCAGTAAAGCTCTGCAGCCAGGGGAGAGGGCGTGCCAAGATCTGTCACATGCAAACTGCTCACCCAGGTGCTCACAGAACAGGGTTTGCTGTGCTGTGTGCCAGAGGCTGGATGGGCGAGGTGTTGTGCCTGCCACTGCTGTAGTTGTGCCTGCCACTGCTGTAGCTACACCAACACTCCTCGCCAGCAGACGAGCATTGGAAAGCTCTGCAACAAGGGGACTGGTTTCCCTCCTTCCTTTTAAAAATATATATATTTTTAATGCATTTTTATATATGTCAATATATTTTACACACTGAAATATTTTTAAGTATTCCCCTCGTGCCATTTACAGCCCAGATGAGCGTCCAGACGCACTGGGACATTACGCTACAGCTCACGCACAAATGTACCCGCAAGGACATCATCCTCACCCCCTGGAAAACACATTCTTTCCTCTCCCATCTTCTATACAGAAGAAGACACCATTAGCTCTTCTCCTGCCTTCTCATAGCTTCTCTCGAGAGCCTGCACCTTTTCTTCGATGATCAAGTCTGTCTTCCCCCTCCCTCTGCAGCTGCACGTGGCTCCCAGAAACTGATCCTTTTCTTACGGTGCCCTGCCTCACCAAGGCTGCAGCAGAGGAGAGCAGACTCTACTAGAAAACAGGAATAAAACACGTTAGTTTAGACAGAAGCAAAATTCAGAAATACTCAGTTGGTGGTTTTGTTCACGTATTTTGCTTTGGGTCTTTTAAAAACCAAACCCAGTTAATACACCTGCGTGTAACAGCTCTGGCTACCACACACAGAGAGGGATATTTTGAGTTAATGCTGAAATTTTGGATGGCCCAGCTCTGGAACACAGCACACATACACATGTCTGTATGGGTGAAGGAGGGGCAGAGGCAGAGAGAGATAAAATAGCAGCTCTTCAGATGGTGGAACATTTGAGGAAGGAGATATAGGCCCAGATTTCAAAAGATATTGTTGCAAATGTTTCTCGTTGCAGGAAGGGAAAAATAAATACGTAATTGTACAGACTCTCCTAGGAAAACGTGGATTTGGAAATTTAACTCTTCTCTGAAAAATTGTTGTTCCAAACCTCAAGTCTAGATACAAGCTGTAGCTTTGTATAAGCATCTTCATCTGAGCTGGCCACCTTAGGCTCCCGTTATCCTCCGCGCAGATCCAGTCTAGGCAGTGATTCATCTCCTCCTACAGCAGACATGTAAATAGGTCAGATGAATCATGGCCTAAAAGTGCCTGTTCCCCGTATTGACTGCAAAGGGAGCGCGGGGTGATGGGTCCTACCATATGTGTCTACTCTGCCGACGGCTAGAGTGAGGGGAGACGAATCCCAGCCTAGGCACGGAAAAAGAAAAGGATTTTATTTTGGTACTTTTAGTGCTTTTAAGTGCTAGATTATCCTTTGCTTTTATGGAATATGCTGCTGCAAATCATTATCAGCCATACACTTCTTTTCCCCTCTCAGAATATGTTGTTGCCACTGCCAGTGATGTAAAATATATTTCTTATAATGATCGTCAGATTACAGTAAAGCGCATACGAGCTCATGAGTTCAGGCTTGGCAAAACACAGGTATCTTTTTTTGTACTCGTCTGGTGAAGGCGTTTTGTTTCCTCAGACGGAAATACAACTGTATGTGTAGTAACTGCAGCAAACCAAGAAAACAATCGTGTTGTCTGTTATGAAGATACAACCCAGGCTCCCACTCCTATTCTTACTGCCCTCTGAGCCCAAAGCGTTTGGTTGGTTGGGTACCAGAGCCTGCCCTAGTTTCTTACAGAGAGAGTAAGACTGAAGCCAGGCTAGGGTGAGGAGGTCTTTCATGAGAGCAAATATTCACAGGCTGCAGCTAAGTTTACTGGTTTATGTTTTGCTGGAATTGAGACCTTAAAGGATGAAAGAACATCTCTCAAAAATATGGTTGGACAACTTCTCTGCCGTCATCTGCTGACCCAGAAGCTGACACACAAAGGCTGTGGACCTTAGATTTTATTCCAACCCCAAAAGAAAAGGACAGGACTTCAAAGCAAAGCCATAACTACGCAGGGACTTACTCAGAAAAAGACATGTCAGATAAAACTCTTGCCTGAATAAATTTCACCACATGTGCCATGTGTTTAGGCCAAAGAAAGACACTTTTCTAAAGCAACCACTTCCGTAAAACTTCGTCTTCTTAACCCCACGTACCCCAAGAGAAGCTCTTGGCCTGGGGATCAACCCTACTTAGTCCATCAGGCAATGAGACTGAGAAGAGGGACTGTAACTTGAAGAGCAGGGGACACAGATGATTTGTACAATCTCCTTTCAGAGACTGCTGACAGGTACCTGCTCCCTTCTGAAAAGCCATTGTATCTAGAGACAGGCAGAGCAAACAACAGATTCAGTCTGGTAAAAACTTTATCACTCTTGCTGTTTACTCACCAAGCTGCGTGATTTTTTCCCAGCACATCAGTGCCCTTGTACCGAATGCTGATTCCACAACACCGAAACAGCCTTAGGAAAATGACATTTGATTATGGTAAAACAATTAGTAAGAAATTAGCAAAACACGCTTAGATATGATTTGCTCATTTTAGCTTTTAAATCTGCATCCAGGCTGCAGTCCCCAAGTACTGGGATGTCTGTGGCAGGACAGGCTTGGGGAGCTCGGGGAGGGGAACCTTAAAAGTTTCTACAAAGACCCAGCTTGAGTTTGAGTAGCTGCAGCTCAGTCCTGCACCCAGACTGGCTGCTGCAGAGCTGAGGTCTCACTTGCTTGTCACATACAGCATCATGTGCAAATGAGGGTCATTGTGCTGCACCCAAACTACCATAGCTCCTGGGCAGAGCAGAGTCATCCTGGGTACGTCCAGGCCAGAAACAAGAAGCCAAGGAAGATGCAAACCACCTACAAGCATCTGTGCCCTGCACCACTGAAGCACTCGCATCAAAGACCTGGTACAAGACACATGAGCTGTCCCTACATAGAACCATTTGGGCCGAGCAGGGTTTATTAAGCCCAGCTCTGCATCGTGAACAGACGAACATGCTCGCTGCAGTGCTATGCTGAACAACAATGTTCGCAGAGCACTGCTCCTCAGCCAAGAAGCTACATCAGACCAGAGCTCTTCCTGCATCCAGGCCGTGGGTAATAAACAGCCCAGGCAATCCCAGCATGCTTAGTTGACAGTTGGTTCTAATTAATTTAGTAACATATGTGGACATGCAATGTTTCAATCTGAATGTCACAAAGCGTTTCAACATTACCGACACACAATGTTTCAAGTACGCTCAATTACAAGATTTCTGGAATTAAAGAATTCCTAAATTTCATTCCAGAGTAAAACTTCCTGTTCCAATTCAGAACAAAAATACATTTTAAAATGTCTGAACGTCTTCTAGAACAGCTTTTCCTCTTAATACAAACACAGATGTAGTGTGTAGGCCCATCCACAACAAAAGACTCGAGCGCATCTTAATTTCAGCCGTGTACATAATTCCATCTTTAGGCATATGCCTAAGCCCTGTAATGGGCTCAGCTCAACTAAATCAAGACTGTTTGTACAGAAACACTTCAGCTGCCTGTTGATGCTGCATTTCTGCAACACGATGGTGCAGTTTAACAACCCTCTAGTGCAACTGCTTGACTTGTTTCAAAGATGGTTGACAAAGGGGGTTCTGGATCCTTCTTTCAGTCCCAAGACTGACCTTGTCTTTGTGCAAACAAGCCGAGCAGTTGCTTATTTAAGGAAGCGAGAAGTAGGTCCAAATGTGGATTGTAAAACCTCGCAACTGGTTGGTTTGTTAATGGCAGATGTTCTGGAGGGAGAAAGGAAATTGAAAGGATGAATCATTATCCAGATGAAGTTCAAAAGCAGTTTAGAAGTAATTTCATAATCACAGATGCGTGCCAAATATACCCATCCAGCACAAGCTGGAAGCTTTGATTTCTGTGAAGTCTGCAAGTTTTGCCCTTTGCTATTCCCACTATAACCTTTTGTGGCATGCTTTGAAAAAAAAAAAAAAGAACCTAAGAAGAAATGAATGCCTTCAAACCACTCCACATACCTGCCTCTTCCTATAGCGTTGTGCTGCACCTGCAGAGTCGCCGTCAGGGTGCACAGCGGAGCACAAACGCTTTTCCCTTTGTGCTCATAGTGAGCTCGTGGCCCCAGAGCTTCAGGAATTCAGATCAGCCAAGGGATACAGCATCAGGAAGGCAGCTCCAGCAGGCACCCATAGCAAGGTAAAGCTGTGCAAATCCTGTCAAAGCCGAACAAAGCCCAAGGTCAAGAACCACGGCCAACAGGTGCCCTCTCCACTTCAGGCTTATCCATCCTCTCCCACAATTCCACCTCTGGTTGTGTGCCCCTCTGCAGGCAGATCTCTTTTCTTTGACTCCTTGATCCCTCTCTGGCCCATCTCTCTCTCAGCTGTAATCTCCACAAACTTTTGCAGCTCTCATAAGAACGATATGATCCTTCACTCTTCTCCTTTCAAGCCCTTTTCTTTGACAACCTTACACTGCTTTTGACTTCCTTTCAAAACATCAATGGCTGGTTGCTGGGGAAGCATTTACTACTTCACTAATAGATCGGAAACTCATCCAGAAAGGCAAACAAAATGGGAATTGATTTACCTTTCATATTCAACGATCATTTTCTCAGAAAGGCCCTTGGGATTCTCCATCTTCAGACTTGTAAAAAAATTATAGTTTATTCAACACATACAAAAAGAAAGGGCTCACTGGCTGTGGCTCAGCTGTCTTGACCCAAGTGCTCTGTCTGCCTGGGATTCCTCCTGAAACTCTCTAGTCCCTGTAACTTACTTGGACAATTCCTTGGAGATGTGCATGAAAATGAGGTAGAAGCAGCACATTAGGAAATGATAAGAAAAGTGGTGGTAACATCAGGCTGAAAACATAGCCAATATATTTTCAACTAAGAGCATAAACATGTTTCAGAGGCAGCCACTGGAATACACAGATGGAAATGTGTTCATTCAAAGCCCTGTCCTTTAAAATGCTCCATATCACCATCTTGTAGTCTGATTTCCCATCTCCTGCTTCCAAGTCAGACAGTTAAGCAATAAACAGAAACGATATCACCATAGAGAGCAGTTACTAGTTAAGGGTAGTGAGAAGCAAGTAACCTGAATAAATGGCTTTTGAGCAACCAATAAGCTGAATTTATTTGCATTATGCCACACCTGAGGTCCCTTCCAACCCCTTACATTCTATGATTCTATGAAATACCAATAGTACCTCTTTAAGAGCCGCAGCTCAAGATAAAAGATGTCATTTATGGACAGAAAAATCAGGAAACCCTTGGAACATCTAGAGGGGCCATCGTTGCAAGTCTTACCTAATGAACACTACTTTAAGGTTGTGTTTATTCTCACAAAAACCACAGCCTTTCACGAAGGCGACAGAAATTTGAGCGCAGAGCTTCAGGAATAACGCAAATCGTGATCTAAACTCACGGTATCCATGATATCTTTTAGAATGAACTCCCGTCAGAACTCTTCATCTTCTTCACAGCTCTGAAGGCTGAAAACATTACATCTTGTCAAGGCTTTAACCACGCCAAAAAAAGAAGTGCTATCTCACTGTAATAATGTTGTCTTAATTATGTACAATACTTAGCACTAGGTTTACACCAGATGAGTCATAGTAGAAGCTTGTACTGTGCTGTTTGACTAAATCCCACAGCACTTGGAGCTCCCTGCAGTGAACACTTACCAGCTTGTGCTCAGCTCCTCTCTCAGACCACGTCTGCTGGATCCTTTGGGGGAGGCTGGTTTGAAGGGTGCTGCAGTAGGATGAGCAGACACTGCGCTTGGAAATAACAGCTCAGAGTCAGGAAGAACACGCCTGAGGAACATCTTGAAAGCTGCTCAGGTATTTACGCTTCTCCAGTCATGTGCATTTTGGAATCATAGATTTGTTCTGGTTGGAAGAGACCTTCAAGATCATTGAGTCCAGCTGTTCCCCCAGCACTGCCAGGGCACCACTGACACATGTCCCTCAGCACCACAGCTCCATGGCTTTTAAATACCTGGATCCTAGAAAACACTAGTTGTATTCCTTTCTTTTTAAAGGGAGTTTATCTTCCAAGTAAAACATGTCCATTTTTCATCATCTTGTGCTGGTTTGTTGTGAGAATTCAGACAATGCCAAAAAGACAACTGAAGCAAACACTTGTAGTCATTTACAGAATCCCTGTTTACTTGCCTTACCTCATCTAATCCTTTACTAATAAAAATAACCCCATAGAAGCAGATATCTATCATTTAATGGACAATTTTTACCACTGGACTCTCCAATGAGATAGCACATTCTGCTGGGCACCTCTTAATTTGTGCAGACTGCTTCTCCTGCCTACATTTTAGGGCTTGTTGAGCTCGGTGAAATCCCTGGTAAGATCTGGACCTTCCACCGGGTCCCCCCAACGTGCTCATCCTCTCAAAGGAAAATGGCCATTCTCAAATGAGTTGTTTCCTTAACAGTTCATCTCTCTTCGTCTGAAACACGTGAATAGTGCCACTTTCAAGCCTTCATAAATCGTGTTGGATACTTCACAGGAGAAACACTACGAGGCAGATCTTTCTAAAGGTAACGTTCAAGAGCAGTTGGACCTGCACCAGAGGATACTGCAGTCGTCATTCACAGTCAGCAGGAGAGGAAGGCTCCAGCCCCAGGTTCTTTGAATCTCTGTCTGGAAGACCACATAGAAAATTTAGTTAGACACAGTAAAAAGCTGTTCCCTCTGCCTCCCCTCCTTCACCCAGTGGATACGCAGAGTGCCTAGATACCTGCCTATCACAGAGCACTGGGAGGAGGTTGCAGGAGCCTCTCTCTAAGCAAGTGACAAATATTCTATTCATTAAACATCTCCGTAATGAATGTCTTGCTATCGCACCTTCCAAGAGACTCTTGATTTATTGAAAGAAGTAAAACACTTCACGTTGAAATAGCAGCTGATTATGATACTTTAACAGCATCAGTCGATAGTCTAGAGACATACGCTTCACCAGGAAGCTTTTACTCTTAACACATTATTTAAATAGAAGGGTTTTTTTTGCCAATTTAGTGCCTCTAAACTGAAGTTACGTTTGGGTAGTAGGCTCCTCCTAGCGAATGGCCAGTGTCTTTCAAAGTGCAAAAACTGTCTTACCAAAAGCTTTACCCAGAAGAAACCAGGAGGAGCGGTGTGGACACCACGCTATCGTGTGCTGCAACGAGGATGCATCCAAGTGAAAGGACAAACAAATCATTCGGCTCACGGAATCATTTCATTACCATTTTAGCCAGGAATGCACTAAATAATGCATCATTCCACAGCTACTCAAAAGGTCACCTTTTGGTCTACAAGCAGCTGGAGCAGCTGTGCTCCCCCGAGACCCTGCTGCGAGCACAGAACAAAGAGTGAGAGCTGATAACAAGCTCAGGGGAGGCAGGTATGGGACAAGCTTCTGGAATCCTCCCAGCAACTCCGGTTGACAATCCCTGCCAAATTTCCTTTCTCTCATTTTTTACTTCAATCCCAAAAAACCTCTTTCCTTCCCCTCCCTTTCCTAAGTAAATTAGTCCTATGTAACGTATGAGAAAATAAACAGCCAACTCAGGTTGTGACACCATGCAGGGACAAGTACCCACGGACATTAGGGACCTCGTATCCATCATTGATTTCCTGTCATGTTTGACCAGCAGGTACAACAAAGAGAATAAAATAACCCCCCAGGAAGGCACTTTGTGAAGCTGAGTTCAGCTTAGAGGCTCCTGAGTCTCTTACTCCCAAACTATAACGCAAGAAAGATGACTCTGCGACAAAAATACATTGGCAGTAGAAGCATCTGACCCGCAGCTGGGCTAGACATGTCCCTGATATTAAAGACTTTTATCCAGTAGATGTGGACGAAAGAAATTGGTGGCTGCTTAGATACTATCTTCTTATCTGGAACCCAGATATGAGTTTTGCAGCTAGGAATCCTTTCAGCTTTCTAGCCCAAGGTTGTTGGTTATAATATACGGACCTTAGTTTGGAGGGAGAGAGTTGGAAGGGGAAAGAAAATCAGCGTGGATTATCATCTAGTTCAGAACCTGTCCTCCTAACAGGTAGGTCAGGGCTGTACAGAGGAGGCATCCTGACCAAACCTGGCTTTGATGGGATGGTGGGTGAAACATGTTGCTCTTGTAGGATTTCCTCAGTCATGTTTTCCACAGACCTAATTCTGCTCCGTTTCCTGAACGCCTAAATCAAAATTGCCTACAACCAGAAAAGCTTTTGTTTCAAATTAAATCAGACAAGCAAGGAGAGAAATAACAATGACAATGAGAGATAAACAAGCGTGTAAGTCACTGTAAGGGCCACCTTGCACTGATGCATAGTAATCCCTCCTAGACCACAGCCTGAGGAACACTTCATTTCTAAAGGTCCAACACACAGTAACAGAATCACAGCAGACGTTCATCTAACCGTGCGCACCACTCATATCTTTTCTTACCCAGAAAAATGAGTGAAACCTAAAAAAAGACGGGAAAAATCCCACCCTGATGTGCAAGCGCTGAATTTAATACAAGGCAAAAAAAATTCCAGTGCATATGTATTCCTTAGCCCATCCACCTCCTCCAGTCACTCACACACCAAGTGCAGAGCTTCCACAAGCCACCCCGAGCTCTGGGATTCCCATTCCTGTTCCAGGGTGATGCAGGATTCATTAACTCTGGCTGCTGCTGGTAGTTTCTCCCCACTGCAACGGTTCAACATCACCACCAGCCAGCACAAAATCCTGCCCAAAAGCACATGCCATGTGGCAAGGCTCTGCAGCTCAGCAGGCCGCCAGCCTTGGAAGCCGCAATGGGCAACAGCAAGGTGGACAGAAAGGAGAGCGAGGGGTGGATGGGCCCATGGGGTTCCTCAAGTGAATTGCACAAAATTTACACTTTAGAAATGAAAAGCAGAATATTGTAGGGCGAGTGGTTTTTGCTATAAACTGCTCTTTCCAGCAAGCTGGAGGTAACACCAGTGGAAGCCAGAGAGGCTCTGCAGCTGTGATCAAACTGAGACCTCCTGCTTGCTCCTGTACCTCTCTGTCACTGGCACCTAAAGGCTTGGAACAGCACGTACTGCAAGCCAGGATAACGCTCCATAGGCTTCTGACAGCAGCCATCTTCACCATCTTCCAGCCACGCTACCATCAGGTACAGGTGATGACTGGAACTCAGTCTGCATCCACATTACAGTATATACTGGACCCATCATTTGGTAGATCATTGGTATGTTCATCAAGGGTCTCTTCTTCCAAAGAAAAAGTGAGGAAACAGCCTCAAGCTGCACCAGGTGGGGTTTAGGTTGGAGCTGAGGAACAATTTTTTCCTTTCCTGCAGGGTTGTCCAGGGCTGGCCCAGGCTGCCCAGAGCAAGGGTGGAGTCCCCGGGATCCCTGGAGGGGTTTCCAAGCCCCTCATGGAGCTGTGGTGCTGAGGGACAGGGGTCAGTGGTGCCCTGGCAGTGCTGGGGGAACAGTTGGACTGGATGATCTTTATGGTCTCTTCCAACCAAAACAATCCTAAGTTGCAGAACTGCTTTCCTCAGCCTGCTTCCCATACCCTGCTCCACAACGGCAGAGTTCTCCCGTGGGGTTAATCACAGAAAAGAATCCCGTGCAGTATAGATGACAATAAACTCAACTGGGCCAATGGAAAGCTGTCCTCTCATTTAGTTGTGATTTTCTGGAAATTATCGTTTAGGATGAAACTGTTAGTCCAGGATTAATCATTCGGGAAAGCTGACAATTCTGTTCCTGCGTTTTGCATCTCCTACGGGTGTTTTCCAGCTTTTAAAACAATTTCCAGATTATTACTGCTTGAGGTGGGAATGAACAAGGGACTTGTTTATTTTCCATTCAGCCAAATAAAAAAGTGACATTCCAAAAGGTTTTATAATTTCCAGCATTGCAACCAAATGTGATGCCTCTGAATAAACCCGATTCAGACTCTTACTCCTGAGGTGTGCTAACAGAAGCTACCAAAAAACGTTTGTTTTACAGTGAGATTGCAAACACAGGTGATAAGAAACCATACATTTGCTTCCTTTTAATAAGAAAAAACTCACAGAATCGTAAGTAAACTACCTAACAGAAAAAAATATATATATTTTTTACACACACACACATTTACCATGAATTGCATTAACGTGATGACAACACCACAGCATGAACGTGCCTATGTCGTTCGTTTCTCCCCAATTCTCTAGAAATTGCAGAATTTTTAGGATTTCATCTGCAAGTTTTCAGTAAGTGCTAGAAACTCATGCCTTCCAAAAAAGCAATTCAATCCTCTGCGGTCTTAACACTCCCTGGTAGATTCAGCAGCCTGTTGATGCAGCAAACTACGTCAGAGGTACCAAAAAACCACCCGTGCCGCACTGGTGGAATTAGGACACCGTTTCCTACCACCCCTCCAATCCTTTCCCACCATCAACAGCCTGGTGAGGGGAGGGCACAACCCAGCTCATGATTTTCATTGTGCACTGGCGTGGGGGGGGCAGGATTTGACACCTTGGCTGTTTCCATGCCTTGTCCCATCCTGTGATGCCACCACTACGAGAGTAATGGTGGGCATGCATTGATGATGGCACATACCTGTGTATTCTCACCCACACTACGTCTTAGAAATGACAGAATTCTGCAAATAAAGGAAGGGGCAGCCCTAGGAGCTGGGAGAAAGTGTGCAGGGGCAGCTGAACCTCCTTTCTGGGTCATTTTAAACCAGCCCGATTTCCTCCACAGACCTGCTGCAACTCAAACGCAGTCTCATCGTAAGAGAGACAAACCCAAAGCGAAGCAGACGCTGTTGGATGGAGCC
This sequence comes from Ceryle rudis, assembly GCA_033439905.1. Lineage (NCBI taxonomy): Eukaryota > Metazoa > Chordata > Aves > Coraciiformes > Cerylidae > Ceryle > Ceryle rudis. Next base: position 16,712 of record JAAGNO010001584.1, read on the forward strand.
CAGCCTGCCTAGAGCTGCTTTGACACCACTTATTAGCCCCAAATACCAGCTCTGGCTTCCCAGGCTTGGCCAAAGGTGCTGGATTTTGGCTCACTCCCCCTTAGAGTGCACCAGGCCCAACCTAACTGCAGCTTCACCGGCCTGAGCCCTCAAAGCCCCGCTCAGCTCCACTTCCACACAAACTCTCCGCTTGAAGGCGGCCGTCCAACACGTACTCCAAGCAATGAGAGGATCTCCTCCCTGCCTTATTGTGAGTGTATATCACAACACGGCTCTTTACATCTTATCCCACAGCTGGATGGCTGCCTTTGGTGCAGGGGGCTGAGCTACAGCCCCAGCAGGAGCTGCGAACGGGGCATTCACAAGCAGAACTTTGATTCCTGTGCTATTTCTGAAGCTTCCTGCCTCGCACGCGGACCGGGGTTTTGCTTAGATGCAAAGCTCAGATTGAGCTGTCAGCCACGACGTACTTCTCTTTTTCCCTGTTTTAGAAAAGGGGTTTGTAAAGGATACACTCAGCTCAAAAGTCTGGAGCCTTAACGACATCAGCTCTGGAGTGAAAGATCAGAGAGAGATGAAGGTATGCGGCAGAAAGAAGTCTGCGCAATAAAGCAAGCCTAACTTATGTCCAAATCCCAGCCTTGCTGAAGTACAAACAGTGGTATCCTTTGGCTGTACTGGACTTGGAATCAAATCCCCACAGAGCCTGGTAAGAAGCTGTGCAGGTAAAAACAGGGTGAATTTTCTAACAGTATTTCCTGGCCATTTCAATGATTCCTGCTGATGGTTTAGCTCTAACGACCAAAGTCTTGGACAAAAATTCACGACCCATTTCTGAAGCCAAGACTACAGCTCACAGATAATTTTCCCCGTACATCTCTCCGCAGTTTTGGAGAGAAAGGATGCTAAATGAAGGCCATAACATTTCAACCCGATAAACACAGATTTTCAGCAGCAGTTTTTGCAAACCCATAGAGGGGAGCTTGGCAGCTCTGAAGTCAGGGCAGGTAAGAAGCTGTAGAGTCTTAACTAGTTACTGCCTTTCTACACACCCCCTGCTCACCTCTGTCCCATGTGAGATGAAGGCAGAAGGTAACACAATTAAAACCACAACAAATGCCTTCAATTCTGACTGCATTCCTCCCTCCTTCCCCACTACCAAAAGGTACTGAGATGTTTACCTATCAAATCAGTATCATAAGAGACAGAGAGATTAATTTTGAAAGGGAAAATAAAATAAACAAAACAAACAAACAAAAAAGCAAGACCAGGATATTTACTATCTCACCTTCTCACCTTTCTCCAGAGCTTAAATTGGAATTAGCTTTGCTCCTTGCCTAATTAGCCTACATGCTGGTATTTTAAAATGATGATTAATTTTTGCCAGCTCCTTAGAATACAGGCTTAATTCCAGTAATGGCAGCTGCTCATTGCTATAGCTTGTTAATGCTTATTTAATCCGGGAGGCCCCAACTTCAGGCCTCCATCTCTGGATACCTTTAAGGAGGAGTTAGACACACATCTGTCTGGGATGACACCGATACGGTTGCAGTTGCTTTCGGAAGGAAAGATTGTTAAACCAATCTTTTAAGGTCCTCTTCAGGACTATTTTTCCATTAAAAACATAACCTGACTGCACTATTTCAAGAGAAATAGTGGTTAGTGGTGGCACCGCAGATACGGGCAAGATCTGCTCTGACATAAAATTTGTGGTTGCCATTTCCAACATCAGACAGTCTTCGGATGTTTCAACCCTGTCTGGAGACACCTGAACGATCTTCTGACACCAGCACTCTGCACTGTGTGACCACTGCGTCTGCAAATCCCTGCTGGGGATCTGTCTGTTGGGTTTGCTCTACTGTCAGAGTCTGGTCTAAATAGAAATGAGTGCCCCCAAGCATTTTTGCCAGACTTTTCGAGTCAGGAGGTCCTGTAACAATTATGAAGCTGTTCACAACCCACATGTGCATATTTCTGAAGTGTAAAATGTTCCAGAAATTCCTGGTGTCTTCTCCAGGATTTCTACCTTCTCTGCTGCTTTCCTTGGCTTTTCCCTTATTTCCATTCTCTTACCACTTCAGTAAAGATCAAAAGTCATTATATTGTTCTGTTTGCTGGATCAAACCCCTCTAAGACTAATCTCTCTATGGCATACAGATCTGCAAACGTATTTTTCTGGAAAAAAAAAAGTTAAAAAACCCCCTTTGAATATTGTTCTGTACATTATAATATTTTGTCTGTTCATTTTTTAATCGCCTCTAGAGTGAAGCTTTATGTTTTTCATTTGAGCATAAAGATTTCTTTTATGCCTGAGATGTAAATTAGAAGTAGGCAAAGCGATTCCAAAAAGAGAAGAGGAAAAGGGATGAAAATTTCACCTCCCATCAGAAAATGACGCACCCAAAGTGAGCTACGGAGGATGCGCGCCCTGAGCTGACACCCCCCACCTTCCCACTACTCATTCCTGTGACTTGGCGTAGACTCCAGACTACCCACCCCATGTAAAACTCCCCACACTCGAGTGCTCTGACCCCAGGGAGACTTTGGAGACCAGCACATGGACCTGGCATGGAAAGGGCCAGAGTTTTAGCGAACACAGAGTGAACTGGAAGGAGACACTGGGTTTGTAGCCTGTGGGCCAGCAGTAGGACAAGTAGCAGAAGACTAAGGAAAGAGTTCCCTGGGCACGGAGGAGAAAGAGCACGGGGTTGTCCAAAGCATGTGGATGTCAGGGAACTGTCTGGACCTCTTTCTGCGGTTCACAGCTGCCAAATATTGAGCAGAACGCTGCTCCCCATGGGCACAAATATTTGCTCATCCTTATGGGGAAACAGTAACACACAGAAGTATGTTTTGTAACACTGGATTGTTTATAAACACCCTGTCTGGGAAAGGGTTTTAAGCGATTTTGGTTTATATTTTACTTCTCTGAAATTAGCCATGGTAAACCTGACAGCCTGTCTCTATAATAAAGCAGAACAAAAGTAAGCCTCTGATTTCAGTTCTCCCCTTTAAGAACCCTCTGACTCCTTAGATAAAAAGAAGGCCCTGATCCCCCCCCCGCCCCCATTGCCTGCACACAATCCAAGGGACAGGGCTGACAACTATGGCATTTCTCCAAATGTTTATGACCAGTGACAAAATCTGGTCAGGTGAATTCAGGAAGAGTTTTCTTAGTGGTACTTCTGTGCTGTAACCTTCTGGGGGGAACAGCAAACATCTCTACACCCTTTTGGTACAGCACACCCAATCCCCAGCCCCAGGCAGATGCGTGTGTCAGTACGGTGCTAAAAGTATTCACCGCAGACAAGGTGCCAGAGGTAGGAAAGCGGTGGTGGAGGATAAGAATTTCCATCTTCTGATCCTCTGGCAGATGTACTGTCAGCACTGGGCTTTCCTCACAGTGTCCTGCCTTGGGATGCCCAAGTAGGTTGGCTCTTGACTCTGTCTAAAAAGTCAAAAGAATTGGGGGGATCTCAACTGCAACCTTCTACAATGTGGGGAAAAAAAAAAAAAAGCAAGTGTATTTGGACTCAGATGAAATTTATTTTGATAGGGAACAGGGTCCAGTTCAGATGCAAACAAAACCTATCTGCTCTTAACAGCATCCTGCAAAGCTGCTAAGGACCTACAGATGGTCAGCAGGATCAATATGAGCTAAACTTGCATTTCATAGCTGGAATCAGAGCCACTTCATACTGACAAAATAATAAAAGAGGCAAAGAACGACGAGACGCTCCGGCACACGCGCACCTTTTCTAAAGGCACACATAACAAAGGCTTCAGCAATGCAGAACTCAACCTCCCAGCTCCAGGTTTTATTGGCCATTATCTCACTGGATTTGGAGCAACGGCCCCGAATGCAGTAAAAGACATTCATTTTTTCACAGTATTTCTCCACATAACCAACAAATTTATTACTGCTATAAAAAAAGGACACAATTTTGAAATTCTCAGTGTGCCTGACTTGCAACGGTGCCAAATAAGCTTCTCTTTTCATTACCATCCAGGGATGACTATGCCCACACCACCCTCGTCTACTTTTTCCACGCACATAGATGCGGCTGATGTTGGACCACCAGCCATCTCGGTTCTGGTCCAAGCTAATAGCTTAGGACCAGAGCACTTAGATACACTGAGAGGCTGTTCCCAAATTAGAATGGAAACTGCTAGACGTCCTCAACACAGCCTCCCACCGGCCTATTTCAATATGGTGTGAACTCTGTGAAAATCTCGTGGCTACCCCACCTCCCTGGTTGAGAGCTACAGACACTTCTGTCGGTTTGTAGAATGGCTGCAGAAGTAGATATATTCAGAAATTCAGAAAGTGATCAAAGAACTCATGAGTGTTACCTCAACCTTTGGGATGCGTGTACTCTTCAACAGGCTTTGCACGTCTTTCACCTCTGCAGAAAGAAAGTGAATGAAAGGGCAGCACAACACGTTCCAGGTGGCAATGGTCTGAAGAGGTCACAGGCAAAAAAAAACGGGCAGAAATTAACAGGGCACCAAGGTGAGCCAAAGTTTGCTTCTCCCAGGGAGAAGTACTGACCTCCCTCCGTATTGCAATCCTTGCTTCAGGTTCCTGCCATCAACTTCAGAAAGGGCAGTTACTTAGGAGGGACTTGAGCTGAGAAGTGAAATGACTCAACAGAATTAGTTCTGTTCTGACTCAAACCAGGACAGTAACTCTTGGACCAGTTGTCTCCCTGTCCCCTGGGACAGCCAGGGTTCAGCTGGTAATGGTATCACAGTAAGTGCCATTAACCTGGTCGCATCCACACCTCACGTTACCGTACAGAGCCTGCAGTAAGGAGCTGTCATCTTCATTTCCACTTAGCTGCTTCTCACTCGCATTCTCTGTAGCCCTTGCTCCTTTTTCCCTTTGTCAGGCTCAGACCTAGCCCCAGGGAGCTAGGGTTGGATACTTCTCTCACCAGAGCCAGCTAGGAGCTTGATATAGCTTAAATCAGATCAGCTGTCTATGGTTTCTCTACAGTAAATGCAGAGAGACAGCTCCAGAGGGTGTTCATCCCACCACATTCAGGTACACCAGACAGGGGGGGAATGCATCACCTTATGGAGAGCAGGAGATCAGGCAGCAAGCTCCAAGATGAGAAGCTGAACATTCAGATAGCTACAAGTTCACCAGTGGCACCCTTAGAGCATGAGTAACAAAGATCTGAAAGACAGAGACTGATGGACTGATTGAGAGCTTCACTGTTCTAGAAGGCCAGATGTCCTCTCCTTTCCATTAACCCTTTCAAGTTGAGGGGTGGGGATGGTGATTTCTGGTATCCCCAGGAGGCTGTGAAGTCTGTAAGGGCACATTCAGGACTGGCCTGGGGGGCTGACATCATGGCTGTGTGACGCCATCCTCAGTGTTAGGTTATCATTTGGGTCCTCAGATACAAAATGTTTCTTTCAAACTTCTTTTCAGACTCTGCATCAAGGTTAAGCCTCATTCCCCAGGACTCACATCAGCCTCCACTTAAGAAAAGGCAAACAAAGGAAACAGTTCCTTTAAAACTACTAACGATTGAAGCCTTTTAATTCTTTTCTTGTTTGCCATTAATTTCTGCCCCCATGAGTCTTGGAGGTTGCTGCTTTATCTTCTAAGCCTCAGAAGCCTTACTTACTGCAAGGACACCTTGGCTTTATGAACATTTCTTTCTTTGTTCACCATGCCCTTCCAATTTTTTTTCAGAATCGGGAAGTCATTACAGCACCAGTTGATTCCCTCTCCTTGCCAAGTGAACCCTGGGTTTGGAAAGCGTTTTCTGCATGCAGGGAATCCTTTCTTGATCATTTCCCTAGTAATACAGAATGCCTATTATATGAAAGAAATCTCTATTCTTACAAAAAGATAACATTAATAAAAAGAGATAAATCTAGATTGAGCCTCAATTTCTCCACCCCAATCTTCAAAACAATGGAAAAAACGATATGTCATTTTCATTCAGTGAAAAGACTGTCTCCTTTGCAAAGCAACAAGTTTTCCTTTTCCCAAGCCTGCTTCTCCTTCATAGTCTCATACAGACTCTCCTCCTCGCCTCAATTCTTCTCTCTCTGCTCATTATCATTAGGAGTCCTACTCTTACCCGGCACATAAATGGGAATTCTTGAAGCCTTTACCGATGCAGACATCTACAGCCTCATTTTTCCTTTACGTGCTTCCGAGTCCAACTCAAGCAACACCCAGCCAAGTCAGAGTCGCATCTTTACTGACGGTGAGTCCTACTTATAAACACAGGACTCAATCTCTTGATTTCACGAGGCTACCTAAACAGATACTCCTTCAGTTCAAGATATATCCTGATAATATTTTTCCTTGGTTGTCATGACAAACCCCAAACAAATCAATAAATGTTGAGCCCACTGAGCAAATGTGGAAGAGTCTGTGTGACAGACCATCCAAAGATGCTGTCAGACCATCCACACTGGCAGGGAAGAGCAAGTATGGAAATACTGAACCAAAGCCAGGCTGAGTTACCGTAAGCCTTTTAGTGTATCAGCATTATTAACACCTATAGAATACAAACACTGCTGTGGTCACCATGCAGAATGGCCCTTTTAGTCTGGAATTAAAATATATTCGACTCCAGGGCAAAACAACGCTGCTGTTTGACTGCACAGGTCCAGAAGGAAGAGAGAATATCACATTCAATTAATACTTCTTCCAGCCTAAAAGCTGCGGAGTGGAATTTAGTCGCTTAGCTGGAGGGAGCATTATTATTCTTAGGAAAAAAAGATGTGAAATTTCCTCATTACAAATACAGCTAATTAAAAGATTAATTTTGTATCATGCAATAAATTCCGAGATACCAACATCTAGATTTGTTCGAGGAAAAAAAACCCACAACAAAATGACCAAAAAACCTTTTAAAACAACTTCTCAAAGTCAAAACTTCCAAATATTTAATGAAACAAAAGCCTCTATAAATATTTCATTTGGATGCTTTTTGGAAAGCCCAAAAGGACTGCTTGGATAAAATCATTATTATTTTGACTTTTACATAAATGGATGGAATATAATATGTCTGAAATGAAAATGTCAATGTAGTCAATGCATGTTTCTGTGAAACATTTCAATTTACCACCTGAAAACTGCAACAGAAACTTTTCCACCAGGTATGAGCAGGCATCAGGAAAAGGGATTTTCTGTAACGTGGTTTGGACCCTGGGTCAGTGGTGCCCTGGCAGCGCTGGGTTAACGGTTGGACTCGATGATCTTAAAGGTCTCTTCCAACCAAAACAACTCTATTATTCTCAGAAAGCTGTGTGCAAAGCACAGGAGGTTTGCTCAGGTTTTGAGGTGTCTAAACATTGACTGAGAATAACAACAAAATCAGAAGTCACCTTCAAGTCACCAAGCAGCTCAGAGTTGTGACTCTACCAGTCTCTGTCATGACACTCCAGTACTGACAGATGAAGAGTCCAAATCTCTCCAGCTGCTGCTTGTACAGAAGCTGTTTCATACCTTTGAACAGCTTGGTCTTCCTCTCTGTATTTTTCCTATCCCTCCTCAAAGGCTCCCCCTGTGAGCTCTAGAAGCTGCTACACGAGTATTTCTCTCACCAGCTCCATGGTTTTCCTGGGGTAATTTCCCAAGTCCTACATCAGTGGTCTCTAGCAAGCCCTAACAGCTACCGTTCAGGCAAGGATACGTTTGAAGACTGTATCCCTTCAATTACCCTGTTTCAGAGCCGGCAGAGACAGCGTCGTATCATAGATCCCCCACATGCAACGTGGTAGATTAAACTGACCCGAGCTACTCTTGTTCTTGGCTTCTAGTCAAACTCTGGCTCTGCTCATTTCAACAATCTTTTGAGCTGCAACTACCTCAAAGGACGTCTTGCTGGCAGCACAGTCCTCCAGTTTACACCTGAAGTCTGGTTCTCCATTTCCCATCACAGCCTAAGAAGGGCCTGTGAATCCCTCTGTCTCCTCCGGAGGGTTGTAGGCACGCCTGTGAGTTACCAACCGCAGGATGTCCTGAACAGAGAAATTTCAAAATCCACATAGAACTAAGAAAGAGCTGATTTACAGGTACTCCACGGCAGGAAACGTGTGAGTGTTTCTTTAACATGCTACTGAAACGTGTCTCTTTTACTTCAGGATGAAGATGGTTCTTTAAATGACTCCACATATACATGATAAATTCCTCCCTGGTCTCCAGGGCTGTGGCTATCTGCTCGCCACTCTGCCACAAGCATGATTAACTCACGATTAACCAACACACCCGATCCAAAATACCGTCGAGATGGCATTTGCGGCCAAACCTGTCACCTGAACGTCCCACTCGAGAGACACCTCAGGCCTGGTTCAAAGTCAGACTTCTTGCAGTCATCCTTCTTTGAACTCAATTTATCACACAGGCTGTGACTGCCCATCAGCCCTTCTCCTACCTGGGCAAGCACGCTCACAACTTCTGGGCTTCTCTTTACTCATCACTTTCATCTCTTGTTTTCAAGGTTACGTGTTTGAAGTGAGTTATGGAACTCCACGTCGGGCTCACAAATGACCGGGATGAGAGAGAGAAGCGTTTGATCCCACCGTTCTCACAAAAGAGCCCCCAGGGTTAGATGCAAGAAAACCCAGAGCAACAGTCTCAGCTGAAATACTCAAAAGCAAATGGAGGTGCCTAACGACCATCCTAAATTCCTGTGAGCCCAGAGCGCTCGCCGTAAGTAAAGCGGCCTCTTCTGAGAGCATGAGTTGAGCAATTGATATCACAGATGGTTTTTAACATGTTGGTCCATAGCCTGAGAAATGCAGTGTATATTTTTAAAACACGGATGCATCTAATGAACTCGTTCAAATATTAGGCAGCGAGGCAAACATGAGGTGAAAGCCGCAGAAGAGAACGTGAGAGGATACGGACGTAGAAGCCCGCGGTGGGAACGCGCTGTGAGCCAGCTCAGAGATTTTTGGGGCCAAAATTTAGTATCGCCTAAAACCAGAGTTTTCATTTAACCTGTTACAAAGATCTGCAAAGCTGCAAACCTCACAGCTCATCCAAACCTGGGAGCAGGGCTGAACTTCCACTAAGTTCTGCCACCCTCTGAATTTGTTTTTCAGCCTGAGTCTCTCACGAACAGATACAGGCACAATAAATACAGATACGCACTGTTACCTAGGCACCTTTCACAACTTCAGCTGCACCTTGAAGTAGGAGGATGCTTTAAAAAGGCATTAAGCCTGACAGCTGGAAAAAAAATACAATGAAGAATGAGACTGATCTAACATTTTGGAGCACAGACTTTTCTTCAGCTTTAGAGAGTCACTGAACCTCTGCCGTGGGAGATCGAGACCGTCATTGCCAAGAGATGGAAGAGCTGGTAGGCAAAAGCAGAGTGGTTTTGAAATATCAGTGGATTACAAAAACATTAACTATAGTTGACCCACATGCAAGGTTTGAATCTAGAAATACGAGCTATGTTGCAAGAACAGGATATTTTGTTTTAACCAGAACTCAGTGTTACCTCTCTCTGTGGGCTGGTAAGTTAATATAAAACTACTCTGTCCAAAAAAAATCCAACAGTAGAGTTCCTGAAAAACTGAGGTTTTTGTCTTGTCACTTTGTGAAACGAGAAGCTTGGTCTCCCACCCACTGCGAACAACGCCAGCCACATCACCCCTCACCCTTCCAGGGTGTTTCACCCCCGAGGTCACAGGGGTTTGTCACCCTGCTGTGGGGCAATGCAGCCAGGATTTGCTGCAGCATGTCTCCAGAAATAGGCTGCGGCAGCACATCCCGAAAGAATTACTCATTCCCCGGGGCAAATACCAAAAGGTCTTCATCTCAAGTCTACTAGGACCCAAAACTAGCAAGTGGGTTATTCCTTTATCCCCCTGCACAGCAGAGAACTTGTTTTGGAGCTTTATCCTGTCCCCCAGCTGCTTGTCACAGTGGCTGAGTACAAGCTAGTGCTGTTGAAACCTGCTGACGTTCAGACTGGAGATAAGAGGGTTGGAATCATGGCAGACCAAATTCAGGGGGACTGTCAGCGCCTGGAAGCACACACACGCAGCCTTTTACCTGAGGTGCACTCGCTTCCAAAGCAGAATTATCAATCCCACAGACATCAAACTCAAAACAGGCTTTTGAAAAGAATTCTAAATAGCAACATTACATCACTGCAGCTATTCCTGGGCTGCAAGATGGAAAAAAAGGAAAGAGTCAGAAATATCACTATCAAACCTTTTCATTAAAACACCCTTTTCTTACCTCACCACGCTGTCCCACTTGGGATCAGCAAAACCAGTGAGGTTGACAGGATTAGGACACTCCCTTGGAACGTGACTCTCCTATTAGAGCAAACACCACGCAGCGTTCATTCCCTTTGCCTCACACAGTTTCTTGGCATGTGTCTTAATACAAGTCTTCTGCTCCTCGCATTAGTGTAGAACAAGAGCAAGGTCACTGAAATGCAGGCACCCCATCTTCAGGTCTCTAATCCGCGTAAGAGTGCCAAGCCACAATTTTTTTGTCACTAGTGGGGCCTGATGACTTCATAGAATCATAGCATCATTTTGGTTGGAAGAGACCTTTAAGATCATCAAGTCCAACTCTTAATCCAGCATGGACAGGGCACCACTGACCCCTGTCCCTCAGCACCACAGCTTGGAAACCCCTCCAGGGATCCCGGGGACTCCACCCCTGCCCTGGGCAGCCTGGGACGGCCCCCTTTGGAGAAGACATTGTTCCTCAGCTCCAACCTAAACCTCCCCTCGGGCAACCTGAGGCCCGTTCCTCTTGTCCCATCATTCATTCCTTCGTAACAGACCCTGGCCCACCCTGGCTCCAACCTCCTGTCAGGGAGCTGTCGAGAGCCAGGAGGTCTCCCCTGAGCCTCCTTTTCCACATGCTGAACCAGCTGAGGTCCCTCAGTTTCATATGCTACCACACCTACATGTAGCCCACACGCTCCAAAGCCATCATCTCACGTAAAAGGAGGCGAGTTGCTCCTCAGCTCAGCCACTGGCTGTTTACCTTCAGACTGTCCCAGTACCAAAGGAAATCGTGGGAATACACTAAAGGTATCCCACTGGGCTCCTCAGCAGGGTATGCAAAACCACACAAGTGACCAAGTCTGCTAATGGGCTTTCGGGATTTTTTCCTCAGACCTGGGGCAGGTGGCACAGCTAGTTACTGCAGCTCCATGCCGATGCTGATCCACCCCTCACTACCAGACTAGGTGGCATTTGAATGGGTCAGGAAGCCACACCATTCACCAGAGAACTGGGCCCAGCTGGAAAATTACGTCTTACCTGTTTTATGACTAGTAAGGCAGACATTTTCCTCAGAAACCACCTTCTGGTGGTGGGCAGACACCTTACTGCAGTCATCTGCATGAGCTGATTTAAACCAGTACATGGACCCCTTCCAGCGTCACCATGATTTTAGAACCCAGCGTTTGCTATTTAACAGGTCTTCGTGACACGACTCCTCTACGTGCCTGTAACACCCTGGGTTCCACATTACTGTTTCCTTTCAGTTGCCATCAAACAGCCCTTTCTCCACACCTCCAAAAAAATAAAAATAACAAAGCCAACCCCGCCTCTTTGAAATGGCAACTTCATGCAAGGTTCCAACCCAAGGTTATTTTTTTTTCTACCAGTTGTTTCTTTGAGAACAGATGGCACTTGCAATGGTTCAGGACAGATCCTATTTTTAAGTGTCATATGTTTTTACTCTTCTGCAGTGGACTCAACAATCAGAGGGAAATGCCACGAGAGCTGGGTTTTTTTACACAGAGAACAAACCACGCTGTCTCACGCCGCTCGCTCGGGAAATTATCTCCCCTCACAAGTGCCCAACAGCCAGGGTCTCTGTGTCCACCCTTCTGGTGCAACGCTTCCTGCCAGCACTTGATAAGGAACAACCCGCATCCGGCGGTGCCGACTCAGCACAGCACTCAAACGCTGGCACGACAAAACCAGCAGCGAGAGACGTCAAATTAAAGTTAGATTACCAACAACGTGATCTCTAGTGCAGGACGTCGCAGGGAACAGTCCCACCTTCCACCACAAAATTCACCACGATGAAAACGTCCCATATGCTGCTTCCTTTGCTTTTTGGTCTTTTCTCCCGTACGTATTGTATTTTGGCAAGGCAGCAGCTCCTCCAGAGCAGGAGAAGCAATGAAAAATGGAGTCAGGAACTGACATGCTATTTAGGTTTGTTGTTCCTTATACTGCAAATTCAAAGGATAAAGTCAGCCTTACTTTGCAAGCAACTGCAAGCTCAGTCTGCCTCTATTTTGATCCATCTGCACAAGAACCCACCCTTGTAATGGAAAGCTGGCTAGCAAAAACTGAGCTTGAGCTTTTAAACCCTGCCAGAGAGATCAAGCCAAGGTTTGGACCATGCTAACATGGCTAAGCAGCTGCTGGGTCAAAGCTTCTGTCAGAGCTCATACAGATTTGCAAAAGCCTACACAGATATTTCTGAAGTAGTATTTGGAAGAGGTCATATGAACAGGGAAAAAGTGCTGTTGTGAATGCTTAAAAAGGGAAGGCACGCAGCCACGGTGACTCATTCACCAAGGAAACACAAAAGCTGACATCTGTAATCCCCTGCCAAAGGCCTCTGGGTTGCCCCTTCCACCAGTACCAGCAGCTCTTCCACTTTGGTTCATGGTCCCCGTTCATTTCCATTTTGTTTCTCCATCAGGCCGAGAAGTGAGGCAGTGACAGCTCAAAGGCAGAATTGCCCAAGGCATCCCTGGCTGAGTCCCTCAGTGCCACCCACCCCAGGCTCAGCAAGCCCTGACTCGTGTCAGCGGCTTGAGGAAGGGACCGTCAGTCACACCGAGGTGGATCCTCCTCAAAAAGACTCTGAAATTCAGGAGAAAGGAAAGTGGAGTCACAACCTGGGATCAGACTTAATGTACGAACCCAAGCAGAAGGAAAATGAGGAAGGGGGATTTTTCACGTGTGCGCTTCACACCAAGTTGGTGGGGAAGTCTTTGGCTGTTTTCTCCTAGTTCCAGGGATCATGTTATTCATCTGGGATGCTGAAACCAGGATTCTCCTTTCTGATGAAATAGGAGCAGGATTTGATCTTCTTAAGAGAATTTCCCACCTGCTAGGCTATTTTGAAGTTCTGGCTTTCGAATCTCTCCTGGCTCAGCTTCTCCCAACATACTTAAACCAGTCTCTGCTCCCCACCAGGAGCCCTGGCTGGTACCATACCAAGCTATTCCCCTTCTCTTTGGCCCCACGAATATGTACTGTTTGCCAAAACCCCAAACTGATCTTCAGCTCTCTTTCCACCCTGGCTCACAGAAGAGTGTGAGATCTTTAGATGCCTACAACATTTGGAAAAACAGAATGGCAACATTTCTGAGAAACTTACCGTTTGCTTACTTCTGCATAGCTTCTTTAAATCAACACTTCTGGTAACGGAGAAGTCTCAGAAGGAAACAAAATAAGACACGTTCCTAGAAAACTGAAGCTGCTTCACCATAAATATCATAGGCAAAAATAATAAAACCTCTTGGGTACCCTTCCAACCAGCTTACACACTCCATTCCCTTAATGCCAAAGTTTAATGCGTCTGCCATTAGGCTGAGTCCCCAGGGTATGTCACAGTAAAGCTTGAGTGAGCACATCTGAGAATTGCCAGTAGGATAAATGGCCTTCTGCTCTCACATACTCATGTTTTCTGGCTGGTTTTCCACAGTGCTTAAAATGAACCAGTCTTGCCAGATACTGATCTCCATACTAGTGCTGTTTTATAGCACATCACTTTGAACTTGTGGGTCTACTTGTCAAGGAAGGTGCTCAAGTTCAGGAACAAAGTCAGTCAAGAAATCACGTAACAGCAGAGAGCAAAAAACAGGACCAAAGACCCATCTTCAGGCAGCCTGCACAGGCTACTTCCCTCCCTTTCAGAAAGGCCAGGCACAGAGCCCACATTCCTCGGTTCAGACAAATAGTCTTGCAAATTCTAGCCCCCAAAAGGCGGGAGTTGCCCATGCAAACCCCAATTCTGTCCCATGGATTGTTTACTCCAGGGTCCGTGGTTTATTATATAGTATTCTCCCACAGTTTCCAGCCTCCTTCAGCGTATAAGATGAATTCTGCTTTGGACACAAAAGGGGCATCTTAAAGTGGACTCTGGTCTGATAGGACTCACAGTCACAGAAGCTGGGAGATGTGTGGTGCTTCCCCTTGACGATAAACCTGGAGATATCAGGGACTGTTTTTCTGCATAGCCACCCAGGAGCTGGAGACTTCACAAGCCCTGCTTCTTTCCCTAAATTCCCTCCTGCAAGGTCATTAGGAGAGCTTGGCAGAGAAGGAAGAGAAAACCACCGATGTGCCAAGTCCTGTGGATAGAAATCTCTGGGGCTGCGGAAAGGTAAAAGTCCACAGGGAAGATATGGAAATGTTTTAGGTTTTGCAGAGAACTTTGTTCGGGTCCAAAGGCCCTCACTCTCAAACTGACCAGTGGAGAGAGGGGCTGGTAGTAAAAGTTCCCACAGAGTCAACAGTGGTGAGAGGGACACAGCCAAAACACGTGACTCTGGGATGAGCTGTAATTCCAACAGCAGGTTTAGCAGCGAGATTGAGTGTCTCCCAAACTGCCTTGAAAGGGTGGGTTTGTAGCACTGCCAATCCTAGAAAACAAGATTGTCACCCTCCTCTGGGCACAGCTTTCCTGTATCACAGAGTTCCCCCAAGACCCGTCCTAAATGTACTCAAAGTTTCATTTTCCAGCTGTCCATCTTGGGACATTTGGTACATGGATAAAGCATAAGGATTCCCACCTCCCACTGAAGATCAATGGGAGCTCTGCTTTAAATGCAAACCCAGGAAGAAAACGAAATACCAGTTATACTGGTCCTCCGTATCCCAGATACAGGATCCAAAATGAGTAGTGGCACATCAGACAGTCGTGGCTTTAACACCTGCACCTCAGAGGCTCACACATGAGATGGGGCTACCACCACCTCGCCAGAGTGCTGGCTGCAGGCAGCAGTCCACCTCTGCTCATGGGCAGCTTGGAAACTCTGATCAGAACATTTGCAGTCCCTGAGGGAAGTCTGTGTTCGGTGCGGGATTCAGAGGATGCGTCCAAATTAACGTAAAGGAGAATAAAAGGAAATGAAAAAGCACCATCCATCTTGACTGAGGTGAGAAGTCCAAAGTGAGAAACTACAATGTGACCACCTACTTGAAGACTGCCTTAATGCAAAACACACACACAGAGCAGAGGGAGAGGGTGGAGGAACAAATCAGGTGCTTGGGCGGCTGAATTCCAATCAGGCACATCTAAACATTTAGCTTTTGTTGCGCAGACATAAAAACACAAATAAACTTATGCTGAAAATTGATCCAGACAAATCCTTCTGCCACCAGATAAAAATACACGCTGCCAAATTTGCAGCCTGGGCTACTCTAACCGTAACTTCTCTCCCCTGCAAGCATAACTCATACGTGGTATACTTAAATTGCCCTAGGCATTGAATTAAAAATACTGGTTTATTTACAATTCTGAGGAAATGATTCACTGGAGCCATACGTCAACCTTTGCATTAAATATTCATCACTCAGTGGTTTGCTCCTGCTGCCATGAGGCAATGCAGTGGCAGTACCAATGCTTGGGTAACAGTGACAGCTCCCTTAGAGTTACTGAGGGTACCCTGCTCTGTAATAAACTGCAACTTTTTTTGCCAGGAATTTTGAAAATCACTCCATTTTTTGTTTAAGCAGCACTTTGACCTAAAGTTCACTATTGGGTGTTGAAGCTTCTTTGATCCTACAGTCATCTGGGTTGGTCCTGGGATGGGTCAAGGTCCGAAGCTTTGGAGGCACTGGGTACTTCCACTGGACTTATGGAGATGACTTCAGAGGAGCTACCACCTTCCTTGAGGGGTCACCCTGAGCCAGATACTCCCTACCACAAGAGAGCTGCACATTTAAAACTCAGTGTGACCCCACCTCGCATACCATACTCCCACCTTTGAAGACATCAAGTGTGTCCCTTTTTATGTAAAATAAATAAATAAATATGTAGCTAGGTAAAAACAGATACTGCTTCACTCACCAGTGAAGTCCCAGTAAACTCAAACACATTTCATACGCTCTCAATGGAAGACAGCCCTTTTTTTGCTGGACTTGGAGCTAACCATGTAGAGCTGGAGAGCCTGGAAACAGTTCTGCTAAGTTTTTGTTATTCTACAAAAACATTTTTATCCAAAGCTTCTCCTTTATTTATTTATTTATTTTCTCCTTTTTCCCCTCCCCTCCTGTAGGGCTTGCTCCCAATTACACAAAAGCAGGGAGCTGAATTCTGTGAACCAAAACTGAAGGTCTTACTTCAGGTGCTTAAACACAAGCAACTTGAAGCAGTTACAGCGGAAATCTCACCACAATGAAAAGCAGAGCTCCAGTGACCTGGATTTTTCTCCTCCCATCTGAAGTGCCACATGAGGGTTGTTACACCAAAGACTGTCAGGGAGCAGTTCACGCCAGTGTGTTTTCTTCAGCAGCTGGGAGAGGGTACAAGAAGGTTTGTGTTCAGCAGCCACAGCTCAGCTGACTGAGGAGAGCTCACTTGGTCAGCCACAACAAACTAGCAATTTGCAACTGTACAGAAATACCTCTAAAATCAGATCCCAGAGTCACAGCATGGTGGGGCTGGAAGGGCCCTCTGGAGATGCTCTGGTGCCACCCCCCTGCTCCAGCCAGCAGGGGCACCCAGAGCAGG
>JAAGNO010001586.1:4588-20227 GCA_033439905.1 Ceryle rudis
CCAGTGTCCTTTCAGGTAGCTGTACAGAGTGAGGAGGTCTCCCCTCAGCCTCCTCTTCCTCACACTAAACAGTCCCACCTCCTTCCTTCCTTCCTTCCTTCCGAAGATTCGTTCTCCAGGCCCTTCAACAGCTTTGCTGCCTCCTCTGCACTCGCTCCAGCACCTCGATGTCTCTCTTGTGTCGAGGTGTCCCAAACTGGTCACAATACTCAAGGTGTGGCCTCACCACTGCTGAGGCCAGGGGGACAATCACCTCCCTACTTCTGCCACTCACACTATTTCTGATCCAGGCCAGGATGATTTTGATTTCTTTGGGCACTACACAATACAGAGACCTTAAAGGATTCAAGACCTGGGGTTTTAATTAAACACCGTGAGAATGGCCTGTATTTATCAGAAAGTGGGATGTGGGGAAGCAATTCAAGATTCTCTCTCACCAGAATACCTACATGCCTATCTTCGCTAGCGATCTTGATAACCTTGGACTGGAAATTCCAAATATTCTACAGCCTGGGACACCTACAGAAGAGAAGGAAATGGTGACCGTCCTCCAGGAAGGCCCCACATGCAACAGAACTTTGCTGGCATTTTTATTCCTAGGGACTTCCCATCAGTCCTACGATTGCAGCCCCTGTACCACTGTGCAGCGGGCATGCTTGATATGTAAATAAATATGTCAAGAAGTTGACTAATACTTGGTAAATAGTGGAAAAATGCCTTAGAAGTAGCCCCCAAAATCCCAGCAACAGCATTATGAAGAGATGTGCCACTTTTTCCAGGCTCTCCAGTAAATGCCAGGAACCTAACTGGAAACTGGAATGCTAGCAAAAAGACAATTATCTTTTTTTATTTTACTCCAAGCAAAACCAACGCGGCTGAAGACGACAGTACATTTTTTTTTTTTTAGTTGTGGGTTGGGTTTTCTTTTAATAGAAGATCATTTAACCTCAAAAAAACCCCCGATTTTAATGACACCGTGTAAGAAAAAAAGATTGTTCTCATTAAAAAGCGACGTTTGCACGTGCATTATTCTCTGTAACTACTGCTATTTTGACCCTTGAATGTATGGTATTTTAAAAACTCAACATGAAAACACATAATTAGTAATCCATCTGCAGAACTAACCTGAAAATGAAAAGTTTTAGGGAAATTTTTGAGGTTATATCAAATTTGAAAGGCTCGAAGTGTTTGCGGGTTTATATTCTGCCTTTAAAAAGTACCAGACAAACAAAAAAACCCCAACCAACCAACTCTGAAAGTCTTAGTGAAATACTATCCTGGGGCTTTAGAATGTCACTGAAATACAATTTGTGGGCACTGTGTTAATTTAGGAAGTAGGTGACTGCTTTTGACCGTAAAAAGAGGGTGAGGAAACCCAGCATTTTGGGAAAGGGAATGGAAAGAAGATGACAAGAGGATATTAAGCAGTTTTAGTTAGATTATGACATAGTGAGAAGGTCTTCAAGATTCTGTTCTGAGGTAATTCCTGCTTAATTGCTGACAAAAATACATGACACGTGACAATATCTTTAACACAGTGGTTCAGTTTGAAGATCAGCTGTAAACACTCAGGTTCTTAAAGAATGTGGATCCATTTCGGTTTCACATAAACCCGGTGGGGTTGTTGAGGAATCAACGTTCAAACCCTGACTAGCGATAGGCAGGAAAGGTTGGCAGATTAAATCCTGGAGGAAGGAGCTGCTGATTTGTGCAAGGATAGAAAACTGTTCCTGTGCACGCAGAATAGCTGGTTAGTTTCTAGGTAATTCTGCTTTCATGAAGTAGCCTCCAAGTCAGGCAAGGAAAACATCACACGGTGTTTTCAACAGCAAACAAGATACTCATTCAAGAGCCTGCAGAAGAAGTAAACTGGAAGTTTTCAGGGTTGATCCTGCTTAATATCTAATCAGCTATTTGGCCTGATATGCTACTTACACTAATACTGTTCACCCTTTAGTTTGAGAAGAAAAGTTTTGTGAAATGAGAAAGAAAAATCCTTAAAGGAATGTGTTTACTAATTGACCTGCTTTTAATAAATACTCTACTACAATAAAAGCATGAATTAACAAGAAAAAGGGAAAAAAGGAACCTTATGCAACTTCTCATGGTGGCAGGTACAGGTACAGCAGCCGATACAAGATGTTCCCGTCGTGGTTTACTCAACAGGAGCCGTCACGGGCAAGCGCGCGGAGTCTAAAAATGGAAAATCCCAGTTAAATACGGCAATTGTAAACCACATCCTCCGGCCTTTCCCTCGTCTTTTGTCATAAATAAATAAACATTTGCTCATCCAGCCCTGAAATGTGTCGCCACTGAGAGTCTAGGCTCTCTATATTTAAGTTAAATAAAGAATAAAGGCAGTGTAATCAGGAGTAATAAATATCCCTGGAACTACAGCAAAGAGTAATCACGAGAGAGACTGACTTTGCTCCACTACACATCAAGGTTTTTATTTACTGCCTCCCTTAAAAACCTCTGCCAGCTAATTCACATTGAAAATATGAGGCAAATGTAAACATCTTGTACCTATTACCTGTCTGCAAACATTATTATTTGCACAGCTACTCGGCTCTCAGCTAATCTTTGCCAGAGAACACTTGCAGTGGATGGGCTATTTGCTGCCTCGGGCGAGTGCCCCGTTTCCTGCCCTCCATCATTTCACACATTCTACTTAAAAATCAAACTCAAGCCCAGAGATCTGAGAAAGAAACCCACCATTTCAGTCAATTTATAGTGGCAGGAACACGACGTTACATTTCTCTTAGTGGTGATTGTTGTAAAAACAAACGGATTTAATTCACAGGAAGGATAAAAAGGTTATTTACAGGGTTAGGCTTTGTCGGGCAAAATAATTTGAGTGACTTCGTGTACCGCCCGGTATCTTCATTACAAAAACTAACAATCTGAGTTTTTAGACAGTATAACAAAGCCTGTAATACAGAACTTTAAGCGTGTTAGAAATTAGCCTCTACTAGTTTACATCTGGACTTAAAAACCACTATTAATGAGGCTGAGGAGGTGGGGGGTTTTTTACCACATCTGGAATTTGCTGTTGGAGCTGCCAGTGAAAACATTTCTTTGTTTTTCTTTGATGAAAAGAGAGCTAAAAACCCCTGAATTATCCATTTCTAAATGCTCCCGTACTCACCCAGATAAAAATAGAACAGAAAGCTGCACGTACAGAGAAGCTTTGCAAGGAAACTCCCTTGCCTGGGGAAGGAGGTAGAGCCCGAGGTAACGAACGGTGCCGAGAAGTTCCTACACGCGCAGCCAACGAAGCGGAAGATCCGCAATATGGTTTTAAGACCTAGTTCTACTTGAAAACAGATGTTCCTCACAGCTACAGCTGAAGCGTTTTCAGGCATTTCTGGAAACAGAGAGGATGGAAAGCCCAACAAGCCCTAGAGAATGGTGGAGATGATGCTTTGGACCCAGAGAAGAGGTGGTGCTCAACATGTTCCCCCCAGTCTGAAGCCACTGCAGCATGAGCGCAAGGCTCCACCATAGCAAGACTCCCCTCCTGCGTCCTCAGGGCTGCTCGTGGGACCTGTGTCCCTCCCCAAGACCCGGCACCCTCCAAGCCACCCTGGTGGTCTCCTCTCTCCCATGCCCAGTGGTTTCCACACAAGCACGAACGCTGTCCTTGTCCCCTGCTTGCTTATTTTCCACACCACCAGGCTGGTTCCTGCGTCTCAGCATCACTTCTAGAGCAAAAGAAATCTTCCACAATCCCTCCAACATCCAAAAAAACCCTTCAACAAGCAGATTTGAAACTCCGCTGCAAAATGCACTGCCTCTATTGGGTCAAGCTGGGAAGAGTCGTGCAGATCTGTCCCAAAGGACATCTGCTTGCAACAGGGAGGGCAAAAAACGCTCAGTGGACCAACCCTTGGGTTACCACCACCCACTAGAAACCAACCCAACAGCACCACCTTCCTCAACAGCTCTACCTGACCACGCTGGCCTTGTCAGGGGTATTCAAAAGCCTCCACTAAAGGAAGAACTGGGAGAACAGGATTGTACAGCTCTAACAGTCGGACCTACTCCATTAAAAGTTTCCATGGAACTTTTTCGAGCAGGAAGACCCAGAAAGAACTTAATTCCCACATCACCTCCAGTCCTGAACAAGAGATATCTGTATCACCCTGTGCTCTCCATGTGCTACGCATTGTAAACTGCTCTTAGAATCATAGAATTGTTAAGGCTGGAAAAGACCTACAAGATCATCAAATCCAACCTTGTACCCAGCACCTCCACGACCACCAGACCATGGCCTGAAGCACCACAGCCACATGTTTCTTTTGAACACCTCCAGGGATGGTGACTCTACCACCTCTTAGCTTGCAGAGAAGGAGTGGGAGACTGGAACTACTACCAGTTACTGCTGTTTTCTCTAAAAGACACAGATTTTCCAGATGTGGGGAGAATAACTGCTTTTTGCAAGCCCAGCTTGGCTAATTTTGAACTACCTTGCTCAGGTCACCCTGGCGCCTCCACCTCTCACACAACCCTGAATGAATTCTTAGGGTCTTTAAATGCTCCCAGTTGCTGTGGTGGCATCACAAACACAGGTGGCCGCAGCCACCTCCACATTCACGTTTCCACTCACACAACTTCCCCTGGGTGGCTTCGGCAGAAGTAAATCCACAACTGAACTCCAGTCCTGATGGCAACTCGGGCGCTTCTGTGCACCAAAGTGTTTCCGAGAAGTACTGAAAGACCATCAGGAAAGACACACCATGACCTGGAACAAACCAGCTTCCCAGGTTAGTGTGGGAGCAACCGAGGTTGCTCATGAAGTGCATGGTTTTGGTTTGGCTCAAGCAGATTTAACGCTGGGCTGCTCATGAAAAAACAGGCCGTTCATCTCCAAACCATAATCCAGCTCTTGCCCTCCACTGTACCAACACATGAGCGCCTGTGTGGCAAGGAATGAGTCAGATTAGCTTGCTGATCCAGGTTAAACCCTCTCCTTCTCCGGGCAGAAGGGTGGATTTTCCTCTGTATCAACTCTGGTATTTACTTGAGCCTCGGGTGAGTCATTGCAGGCACCTAAACCAACAGAAAATTAGCGCTACAAAAGAAGTTATTCTTCTGCTATGTCAAGCTGGGTAACCATGGGTAGAAAGACGTTAATGCCACCGTGAAGAGGGACCACAACACAGAATGGAGAAGGAGAGGGAAGGAACCTGGTGGTCACACTGCGAATCAAACCTCTCCACTTCCCCAGAGGAGAACCAAGACCACTGTTAGAGCTGTACGCCAAACACCCGGTGACTTGGTCATCACCAGTACACGGTGGGATCAGAGAAGAGCTGTGCTTTGGAGGATTAGTCTTCTGCTCTCACTAATAATGATCTCTGACTTTTTCTGGAGCTCACCCTTGGTGCTTTCAAGCGCTATGGCCTTAACACCTTTAAACTTTGGATGTAGGCTCTTAAACATGCCTATAAACACGTCTCAGTGCTACAACATTTGCACAGTGACACTCCTGCCTCCTTAGAAGGTGGCCAGAAGTACATTATTTAGGATAAATATTTTATCATGTGCGTGTTGGTCAGCCAGATACTGTAACAGTAGGAGTTACATGCACCAAAAGAGTCCTTTACCCTAAGCAGAGACTTTATTAACTCAATCTTGAGACAAAGGAAATAGTTTTATTATCTAATAAAGTTTCCAAAATATTAACATTTCCTTTATCCTCTTATTAGGCCCATATGCACGGAGAGGAAAAAGAAAAATCACACCTAGTGATGGCAGACAACAGGGAGAGGAATGTGGCCGCACAGAAGTGAATGAGATGGAAGCAGTGGACACTTCTTGAGGTGCTTTCTCTTAAGTGGATCCTTGGACCACAGCTCTGAGGCAACAACTGTCAGCAAACCTGAACGCACCTCCCCAGAAGTCACCACCACTGTTACTACTAATACAGGGAAGAAAAAGGTGCGGTAAAAATGTGGTTTAAGCCATTCAGTGGCTATGACAGGAACACAGTCCAGTGCTGCTGCATCATTTGCCTCCTCTTCCTCCCACTACATGACACTGCTTCATGGCAAACCATCGTCTCGCTGACGTCAGGCACTTTGACTCACCAGAGAGTCTCAGTACATTGCTTCCATTCCTTCTCATAAGCAGTTATTTGAACCTTTAAGAGATTTGTTTAATGCCAAACAAGTTTTCCCATTTGTGTCAGAGAAACAAAGAAATTAATGGATAAAGAACCTCCCTACTGGAGAAGACCTCACAGCAACTTCGGTTTCTGCAAATTAACCGTCAAAAAGAGATAAACCCACCCATTTCCCACGTGCACTCTAGATTTTTAAGCCACCCATACAAATTAAACATGGAAGAGCAATTAAACGAGAACACCAATACCACCGCGCGCACAAAAAAAACCCACATAAAAATCAACCAGAAGCTTCATCATTACCCCTGACTTCTGGCTACCGGAGAAGGGGAAGGACAGCCCAGTTCCCACCGCTGCCAGATCATCACTGGCCAAACTCCTACGATCATTTTCCAGTTGTTTAAGACAATCCTCCTAAGTAATTCCACTGGGAGGCAGCCTCTGCTCGCCAGCCGAATGGAAGGCAACCACCAGAAGGGTTTGAGATGCCACCGTCTGCTACAAAACACAGCCTTAAAGTTCTGGGGAATCCAAAATGCTGAGGAATGTCTGCTTTGTTTGGCTTCTTAATATTCAAAACAGAAATAGGTGTTCTGTTGCCGTAGGTTTAATCCTGTTTGTGCTTCATTCTCATCACTTAAGTTTCAGACCAAAACAAAAACCCAACATAAGGATACTAGAGATTTTCAGCAGTAAAATCGCTTCTGTTTTTTCCTATATATGCAGCAAAATATTCTCGTTTACTTTTAGATGAATTAGAATTCGTGCAGCATAATGGTAAAATTATTATTCTATTCATTTTTATTAAAATACCAGGTGGCCAGCTCCAAAATCTGGTAAGCCTGTGGGTTTATCTTGTCCTTGCCTTCTTCCTGTAACAGTTCTTTCTTATTTGATGGACGTTTGTTTGAGATAACCTTAAGCCAGAACCTCTTTAAAGAACAAGCAGCAGACAAATACACTCAAATCTGAGAGAAGAAAATGAGGATACGGGCTTTGGAAGAAGAAGTAAAGGCTTCATTCCAAGGCTTTAGAGAAGTTCCTCACGAGGAAAACATCAGCCAGATGAACAATAGTTTCAAGGAGGGTTTTACGATGCATTTCAAAGGAATAAAGACATCCACAGCATGGTCAAAGCCACCAAAGTGATAAAGTTGGGATGTTTCACCAATTAATTTGAAAGGCTGAGCTGCAGATATTTTCACCACACTTTCTCTTTTGAAGGATAAATACATTTTTCACGTTGCAATTGTTTGGGGTTTGGTGTGTTTGAATTTGGAGGTTTTTTAATGTCATCATCGTGTCCAGTCATCTACGGGGATTTATTAACAAAAAAACCCCAAAATGTAATGAAGAAGTTGCCACAGGATCACCTGCTCTTCTCGCCCTCTGCCTTTCCACTGTGGCGACAGCATCTCCAGAAGAACAACAACCACTCTTCTCTGGCCAGAGGTGGAAATCACACGTCCCTCAGAGGGGACCGCTACCTTCTCAGGAAAGCCCACTGCTCCCAAGCCCACCTGCATGCTTCAGACCATGCTTCATAACCTTCGCTCTCAATGTAACGAGGAGATCCACCCCCCCCGAAACCACACAGCAAAAAAGCAACAGGAACATAGTTTATAAAAATCACAGACCCAGGAAGCGTGGCCTCAAGCCAGCGCTTGCCCAAGACTCATGGGGTGATTCAGACCTCGTGAAGTGAACCTCTCCGCTAGGACTGAGCCAGACATAGCGAAAGCAGGACTTTGTTCCAGCAGAAACTATCTTTGTGAAGCTTTTCCTGAGTACAAATAGAAAGGGAGAAATGAAATTGGCTCATCCCAAGTTCTGTGAATGTGCGATTTCAGTGCTCTTACCTCTGTCACAAGTTACAAATCTCTTCACAAAACCAAAGTCTCATTTCTTAGATCGCTTGCGTTAGTGTCTTATGAAATCCCACCTCCTGACGCGCAGGTTTGCAAACGATGACCCTTGACTCCCAAGCTGTTTTAACAGAAATATTTCATTTAAGATCAAGTATATTTGAAAATATGCCCCAGCTGTGCTGCAATGCACACAAACTGCCTTTCTCGTATTTTTCAGAGCCTGACACTATAAAATCATAGAATCAGAGAATGTTTTAGGCTGGAAGGGACCTCTAGAGGTCACCTGGTCCAACCTTCCTAGACAAGTAGGGACATCTCTACCTAGGGCAGGTTGCTCAGAGTCCCATCAAGCCTGAAAATTCCCTGGCTTATTTAAGTCCAGAGTCCAAAAAGACTCAAACGAAACCAAACCGTGGTTTGTAAGACATTAGGAATGCGGCACACACAGTCAATCAGTAGCAACAGGACTTAAACAAACGCTTCCTATGGATGTAGGCACAACATTATAAATGCCAAGGTGACAAGAGGAAAGTCACCTGGAAGCCCCTTTGTCACGGACGCAGAGTCCTGTCCTCTGCAACTTCAAAGGTGGCCAAAATGGTTCCTGAACTAAACCCTTTCTGAAGCGCACTACCCAAAGCTGGTTTTGGCTGTTACCGCTTCACCCTCACCCCCCCAGTGCACTTATGGGCAGGCAGCACTTTCTTTGCACTCTAAAAGTGGTGGGTGACCCACGGGGCATCAGGTAAAAGCTGAAGTTACAGACAGATTAACTATGAACCACTTCATAGGGTCTTGATTTGTCTGGGCTGCTCTGAAATTCTAGGGAGAGCAGGGAATGCAACATTAATGTCTATAAATGCATAAGGGCTGGGCATCAAGAAGGCAGGGAGAACCTCTTTTCACTCGTGCCTTGTGATGGGATGAGGGGCGGTGGATTCAAGCTCGAGCACAGAAAGTTCCACCTCAACATGAGGAAGAACTTCTTTACTGTGAGAGTCGTAGAGCACTGGAACAGACTCTCCAGAGAGGTTGTGGAGTCTCCTGTCCTGGAGACTTTCAAGACCTGTCTGGATGCATTTCTGAGGGATCTGCCCTACTTCTGTCCTGCTCTGGACAGAACTGGTTGGACTCGATGATCTTTGGAGGTCCCTTCCAACCCCTACCATTCTGTGATTACAGAAGAAAGAAACTGCAAAGGAAAGACAAAATATTTCAAATTCAATGTTTTCCTAAAAAGCTTCTTGATCTAGGTTTTATATTTGTACTGCTCAGGGAAATGACTCACAATTCACAATCCAGCACTGGAATTTATTTAAGTACGGCCTAAGATGCCAACCGTGCTCGTTTGAGTTATCCCCCTCTTTTTTAACTTTAGAAGCAACGGAGCATCAGGACAACCTCCCTCCTCCACCACACTGGAATGAATACCCTTTCTTTTTATCATCCTCTCTCGGTGTTGGAAGCAAAGCAAGGCAGGACCAGTTATGAACCTCCCAGTTATGCCCCAACAACTGTATAACATGAAAAAAAATCAAAGCAAGGGTAACATGAGTAACAGGCCATTTTATTCTACGTGAGGAAGCCTTAAAGAAGTGTGGGCTTCAACTCCAAGCCCTTATGTGTCACCCGTAAAAGTAAGACTTTGAAAGGCAGGTGTTGCAAAGCGGAGGCCAACATCCAGTGCCAACTGGTATGGACTGGAGGGGATGAAGGGGTAGAGGTAGCCGAGTCCTCACTGGAGATAATTCCAGTCACTAGTTCAGAATCAGCAAATAAATACGTTGTAGGGAGACGGAGGTTTTGGCAGAAGGGAATCCTGGCTTTATCTATTCTAGGAAAACACATCCCCCCTTCCACTCTTGCTGATGTAAACACAACCAAATTACTGAAGTACTTGGCTGGGTAGAGCCTTCACTGATAGATTTTTTTTAAACAGAAACATGGACCTTTCTAAAAAAGGTGCCACAGAACCACCAGCACTTGCAGGGGTTTTGTGACTATTCTCAGGCAGAACGATTTTGCCAGTATTATACAGATTAGATTAATCCAAGTTGACAAGTTGCAAGTCCAGAATAAACTATTAAACATTTCTAGGAGAAGAATAAAATCTTTCATCGGTTTCATGAGTCACTAACAATTCAAACAAAAACCCCCAAACCAAAATAACTACGTATTACACTTTAAAAACAAAATCCCCAGAAGAATCAGGAGAGATGAAGCTAATGATGGAATGAAAACAGATACAATTTCAACCGCTGTCCTCTCAGACTCAGAACCGGAAAATATTTTCTAGGGATCTCGAGGCAGATGCATCTCTCTACAGAGCCACTTAATGCTCCTGCAAAAAGCCCTCGCCTCCTGCTTCTCCCGATTCCTCCTGCCTTTCTCGATACCCATGTTCTGAAAACACAGACCCCTTCTTGACTAAACACAAACTACACACACATCTAACTTTAAAACCTGACCACAGATGCTCCACTTCCTACATTTCTCACAGGTTCTCACAGAATGAGCCCGTAACTTGGATTTTAATACCGGTTTGGTGAAACAACTGCAGCCCACGCTCTGCTGTTTCACAGACTACCTTCTGATACTGTCTTAAAACTTTGGTTGGTAGAAACCATATTGTTTGTCCGATCCAATAAACTCTATGTCATCGTGTGCACCAACGTACGATACTGCACCAATTGCTTTCAAGTCTTCTGGTCACCAAGTGAAGAACCCATGAAGAACTTCCTGCAGATGGTCCAGGCTTCCAATACCTCTCAGGAGGCAACAGAATGAGGCACGTTCCATACCCTGTGTTGGACAGCAGGGAAAGGCAGAAAAGTCCTTCCTCTAAAGAGGCTGAAAAGCTGGTTTTATAGAGTTTTCAGTTCCTTATGAGTTTATCACAGGAGGATGTTCTACAGAGACAGTAATATAACAAAGCAAATAACTGAGGACCAGGACCTGTCAGTGCAGCATTGCTCCTGTTCTGCTGCCTCCTCTTCAGCAAGTCACTTCTCATCTTTATTACCTCTTTTCCCCTGCCAGGTTTTCACGCTGGTTTCGTCTCATAGATAGGGGCATTCAGAGCAAGGATGATATTTACACAGTACCTATAAAAACCCCAAGCATTAGGTCCCATCCTCCTTGCTTTTCAGGAACGTCATAAACCAGGAAGCCAGCCTGTCCCATTTCAGACACTGTAATTAACCAGCACGTCCTCATAATTAACAAGACTCCTGGAAACACCACTTCCTGGGGCACGCGTGTTGACAAACTGCCATCGCTGCCGCCTCCTCCCACGGGATCACAGACATCAAGTCAGCACCCTGACTGGCCATGAGCTCCAGGCTGGCTCCAAGACCAAGAGGACACACGCCCTGAGCGAGTCCTTCTCAAGGGTCAGTAGAGATGGTTGTAAGATTTGAAATGGGCCAATTCTAAAATCGTTTGGGGTTTTGAGTGATTCTGATTGATTTGGAAGATAACACAGAGTAAGATTTGAGGTTTCCTCAGAGAGCTGCCTTTTTTTCCCCTCCCTATAGTCCTGGATTTAGTACCAGCCATTCAGGAGGTGTGGTAGGATGTGGCCTTGTCCATGTGATTTCCTTCAACATCATCCAAAGCATCAGATCCCAAACTGTATCTCAAAGCAGAGCACTGGCAACTTTGAGAGCCCTTCAGGCCTTGCTACATGGCAAACCCTGGCGGAGATCAGGATGAAGAGCACTTCACTCCAACTGCATGATTAAACAAGTAAAGTCCATTTGAGAGCTGCTTAAGACTGGCTTGAGTTCTCATGATGCTCCTCTGAGTACAGAGAGTAAACCCACGCTGCCAGACCACGTGCCGTCCTAAACAAGCCGGCTCAGAAACTTCCACCACCACTCCTCCATGGGCAGAAACTAAATAAACAGAGCCACAGGGTAATTCAGGTGGGAAGGGACCTCAGGGAGCCCCTGGTTCAACTTCCAGCTCAAAGCAGGGTAACCTGTGAGGTCACACCTGCCTTCTCAAGGGCTTTATCCAGTTGGGTTTTGAAAACCTCCAGGGAAGGAGACTGCACAACCTGCCCGCGCAGCACGTCCCACTGCTTGACTGACCTCATGGGGAAAAATGCCTTACAGACAGGGACATCTCTGACTTCAATCCACGCCTGCTGCCTCTTGTCCTCCCACCACACACCGCTGTGAAGAACCTGGCTTCGCTCTCTTGAAAACCTCCCTGCAGGTGCTGGAAGGGTCCCCCCAAAGCCTTCTCTTCTCCAGGCTCAACACCAGGCACAGTTCCTCAGCCTCTCCTCACAAGACAGAAGCTCACGCCTCAAGACAATCTTAATAGCTCTCCACTGAACTCACCAACACTTCCCTTGTCCTGGGCGGGGAGTGCAACTGGAACGCCGTATTCTGGACGCGGT
The DNA here is from genome assembly GCA_033439905.1 of Ceryle rudis. Classification (NCBI taxonomy): domain Eukaryota; kingdom Metazoa; phylum Chordata; class Aves; order Coraciiformes; family Cerylidae; genus Ceryle; species Ceryle rudis. The sequence continues at coordinate 16,992 of JAAGNO010001586.1, forward strand.
CTAACGAGCACCGAGTGGAAGGGGATAATCGCTTCGCTTGACTTACTGGCTGCGCTCCCGTTAATACCGGGCACACGGCTGCTCCACGCTCAGCTTCCTGTCCACCACGACCCCCAGGACCTTCTTGGCAGAGCTGCCAGGCTGTGCTGGTGTGAGGGGTTCCTCCTGCCAGGAAACAAAGCCAGGAAGCCCCCACCCTTAAAGAGCTGTTCAAATGGTAAATTTGCTTAGTAATCAGCAGCAGATGAAATGGATAGAAATTGAAGCCAAGTCTTCTTAGTGTTAATGCACCTTACTTAGCAGTACTAAGTCGCATCTTAGGGCCATATTCAGATGGCCTAAATTCCACATAAATCCTTCTGCCTCCTATTTCTTATTAGCTGGCTTTCAGGCAGCTCCCCACTCAGCGTCTTACGTAAATTCTCTGAATGGCTCTCCAAAACCAACCTTAATTTCTCCATCGCCTGAGCAAAGGGGCTCGAGTGGAATTCAGGCCATCTGAATACCACCTATAAGGTCTGGTAACGCTGAAGGGTCAAACTGCGTTAGTCCTTTGGGTTTGTCACCGTGGCAGTAAGTAGCAGCGTGGTTTCGTTCAGTTGCTCTACCACTGGAACACATATTTTTAAAGAAAAAGCTAGATTTCTAAACCATTCAGGATCCAGTTCTTCCTCTACCTCTGGAGATTCTCTCCTTCAACACAAATGCTTTATCCATAGTTGTCTTACGTTCTGGCCTGAGCTGCGTGTGCCGCTTTGTTCCAGACGTTCTAACAATTCACTGCTAAGAATCTGGTCTTTAGTATGACTGGGGCTCAAACTGGCCTACAGAAAGGAGGAATAAAAGCTCTACATCAGCACTAAATGTGGGCTGGAGGAATGGGTGGTTTCAATGCTCACCAGTCCAGCAAGTGCCCACCATGCTTCAAGTCAAGCATGAAGACATTTCTAGCCTAGTTCTTCAAAGACCATCAGTTTCCCAGTGAATACCATTCCGATTTTCTTGGCCATCAGGCTGAACCAGACCTCTTGATTTAAGAAATGATTTCTCACTGGCCTCACGGTTTTACTACAGTGTCATGAATTGCAAAGTGACACACAGCAGCATACTCAGCCCAAGATGCTCCACTCAGTGGTCTAACACAACCAGGATGCTCCAAGCAAGAGAGATGGAGCGGGGAAGATGGGAACTACCCATAACACTTCTGCAAAGAGGAACCAGATGCAGCGCAACCTCACTTCAGGACACCAACGGTGCTTCTGTCAAAGCCCCTGAGCAACCCAGATGCACCAGTACGGACAGCATAACTGTAGGACAGACCTCTCACAAAATACCACAGTGCACCAACAGGTACATGACTTCCCAGTATATATTCCATATATGGAATAATACTGAGGCCAAGGTTTATCATCTTGGAGTGGAATGGGACTCGTGGAGATGGCACAACTTTCAGAACCAAGCGATGGCTTACTGAGGATCAAACAGGCTGGTCTAGAACACATCAGGGAGGTTTGCTTCTCTAGAAGGGATTCGGTTTCCATTAGTAAGAAGCTTGTTTCCCTGACCAGCCACAGGGACCGGATCCATAGCACGGGCTGTGAGTGTTACGTCTTTCCAAAGCTTTAACCACGCAGCTCCACCAGACTCACTCCCGACTGTCCGTCGGCCATCGAAATGTACAAAGCGTGACATCTCGACCTACCTCCTGCGTCCAGGGAACTCACCATAACACACAAGCAACGAGAGACGCGCTTACTCTCAGTGGCGCAGACGGTTATGCGTATGAAGTCTTCCGAGCGCACCCAGATGATTATCTTTCTCTTAGGTCATAACTGAGCCGTGGTAACACATCTACTACTTCTGACTTTTACTTTCTACCCGCAGGAAGTAAAAAAAAAAAAAAAAAACGTCATATGCCACAGTGTATTCTGACACAATGAGATGCTAAGACCACGCTGGAGAAAAGCTATTTCCACAGCACAATGTAACCAGACAAAAATCCCACTAAGTCTTCGCGGTTTCACGTTGTGCTTTTTCTTTACGTGACGTTTAGGAAGACATAATACAAAAAACTTCAAGTCAACTCAAATATTCCTTAAGACTTCTTTCATCATCTAAAATACCTTGAGTAAAAATGAGTGCCCTTACCTTTAACAGACTTTGAAAGGCACTCAAAATCATTTATCATTGGTTTTGCTCTTTCTCGCAAACTCTGTTGTCAGTAACAGCACTTGAGTTAGAGAACGAGGCTATTTAAATACAAGAATTTCCCCTCTGGTGTTATCAAATCCATTTCATAAGCCAAAAAAAAAAAAAAAAAGCCACGTTCTAGAATCTGGTTCTTCTAAACCAAACGTGGCACTTCACCCCTAACAAAAATGATCTACCATTTATTGCGGATAATTATTCCGTGTTTGGTGGGGGTTATTTCTTCCGTCAGTCAAAAAAAGCTCTAGCAGCGCTCCTGAACGACCTCACAGCTATTTTTACTCCAGTCACCGTTTTCATTTTTTTGAAGGTTACCCTTTATCTCCCACAGATTTCGGACGGGTCCCCGCAAACCTCCCGCTGCTTAGGGAACTCCCTGAAACAAGCTTTTGAGGCTTTTGCTCCTCTCCCACACGCTTCCAGTGTTCCCCTGACATCTTTCCCCAGCAAGCCCACGAAGGGGACGCACCCCAGCCCCAAATCTAGCACGGAACCCCTGGAGATCGGAACGGCAACGGGACAATACGGCTGACAATCCGGAGTCGTGCTTCCTGCAGCTGCGCTGGTTTCCCATCACACGCACTTCCAGACCTTAAGCGGCACGTCGAGACCGAGGACCACGCGAGAACGCGCGTTCGGCCCCAAAACACCGGGAGTCGGGATATCCCGGTAACGGCGGCGACGCGGCGTGTCCGGCCCACCCCCTCTGAGACCCGGAGACCGGCCGGGCCCGGTAACCGAGCGGGGGCTCTCCCCCAGCCCCGAGCGGCCCGGTGACTCACGGCGCGTTTCTCCACCTCCTCGTGCGTAAGAACCGAAACACAAAGAAAAGCAGAAGAAAAAAAAAAAAAAAAAGCAATAAAAGAAAAAAGCGTCTTATTTCCCCAACGAGCCGCCCGGGCTGCGCGGGCGGCGATCCCCTCACAGCGGCAGGGCTGCCGCCGGCGCCCTCCCCCTTCCCCACCCCGCCGCTTCAGCACCACCGCCAGCCGGGATGGCGGCCACGGCAGCGGGAGGCCTCGCCGCCC
>JAAGNO010001587.1:5074-17021 GCA_033439905.1 Ceryle rudis
GCAGGAAGAATTTCCTTACTGACAGGGTTGTCAGGCACTGGAACAGCCTGCCCAGGGAGCTGGTGGAGTCACCATCTTGGGAGGTGTTTGAGAGCCGGGTTGATGTTGTGCTTAGGGACAGGGTTTAGTGGTTTTGCTAGGGCTGGGAATAAGGTTGGACTTGATAATCTTGAAGGTCTCTTCCAGCTGAAATGAATCTGTGATTCTAAGTGTGTACCCAAGGGATGCGTAAAACCACGTGCTGGTGAGGTGGAGTCCTTGCATGAAGCATGCTGCTGGAGTGATAACCCCTTGTCTGCAGCCTGGTATCTTCAGCAGAGGAGGAAAGGAATGCAATATGGGTTGTAAATAAATTACATCATTTGGATGGTATGAAAGCTGGCTGGAAATGGTTTTGTATTCCTTTCCTGGAGGCTTCTAGATGTGCAGAATAGCTGTTCAAGGTCCTTGTTGTTGTTGTTGTTGTTGTTGCTGCAGGGCCTTAAGTTTGCTGATAACATATGTTAAGTGCGACTTACAAGAAGATGCACCAAAGGGATTTGGCAGCGTGAAACTGTAATTAAGCCTCCACAGAATTTGGGCTTCTGGGGCATGTGAGTTAACACATGGAAAACTTGGTGTGACTTTAATGGAAAATACCTACGGTGAACAAAGAAGAGCTTATAATTAGTTCCTCAGGAACCTCCACATTGTGGAACTTCGTAGATTTATTTATATATCTTGAAATCAGGGGTTTAACCAGATGAAATGGGCGTTTCAGTCAGTGACAGCATTCGACATTTCATCTCTTACACGAGGGCAAAAGGGGACCTGGGTCATCAAATCCAGCCCTCCAACATCAGAAGCAGCTGTACTGTGTGAAGGCACCGGCACAAACCAAACCTGTTCTCTTTCCATCCTTGTAGCGTTCATTGGCCGTATTTGTTCCTCACCATGGCTCAGGAGGTGAAAGGCTCTGGAATGCAGAGGGCTTGGTGGGGCAAGACAGCTGCTTGCTGGGACCCAGATTCATCCCCTACCACCCTCTCTAGCCACATACCCTGCCAGGTAGTGAAGAAGCCTGGGGCAGAGGCCTGAAGAATGGTTATTTCTCACAGCCGGAGGCGGGAAAATGTTTAAAATACTGAATGACAGACACCAACTGCGGCGATTTATGTGCATGGCAGATGTGGGGAAAGAGCTTGCTCTTGCCATCAGCTGTGTAATCCATCTATTATCGAATTTGTCCTTAATAACCTATGATCAACTCATTTTTTTTACCTCTCTGCTTCTCTGTGTAGCATGGCACTGCGAAACTATCACAGATCTGATCTTAATACACAGATAATCAGCAAGCTAGTTAATCACAGCACTCAGATGGCCCTGAGCCTGCCTTGCTGCTTGGCAGAGATAAATTAGGGAATGAGAGTGATATAAAACAATATTTTAAAACTATTAAAACCTAAGCCCACATTTCACAAGTTACTTCGCCAATTACGGTTCTGATAGAAGGTGGAAGTCTGTTTTCCATTCTTTATGTAGAATATGCATACATATTTGTATGAATAATTGACACTGCTGGCAGTTTCTCTATTAATAAAGCTACTGTTTATCAATAAAAATGATTAATAGCTGCTTTGTCCCCAGATTACATGAGATCATTCAGTGCAGAGCGTATAGCTCCTTCTTCTGTGTCTCTGGGGAAGCAGAAACCTCCCAGTGTCTTTCAAAAAAAAGGATGCAGCAGTTCAGGAGGATGCAGCCTGTGGGGCTGCTGGGCACCTGAATCTACAGGAGAGGTCACAGCAGATCATGTGTCTCTGCAGCTCTGGCCTTGGCATCTTTACAAACTTCCCTGCAAAGTTTTCTGGGAAAGGCTTCTGTCTTGTGGCTCCCAAATCTTGTGGGTATGACGGCAAAATGAAATGCTGGAGCTTGTAGAGAAGTTTGATAGTGTCCGTGTTGCACTTCGCAGGGAAGACCAGCGCCACGTGGCTGGTTCAATCTCCTTCAATGTCTCTGCACAACCTTTTGCTAACTGCTTTACCAAGAGGGTTTTGTGACAAATGTCACAAAATGAACCCCTTCTCAGAAGTGCATTATACACTGATGATGGCTGCTTTAGCAAAGAGTTCTTCTAGATCATCTTGGTTTCTTCAAAAGCAACCATGATAAATGTTGATACTTTCAAAGCAGGTTCCTCACTGGGAGTAATTCAGCACTCAGGCCAGTGCTCAAAAAAACCTGGACATCCTCAAAGTTCCACACATGCCCCCTTAGCATTTAATTTCAAACACATGACCAAGACCCCGACAGACATCAGGTGTTTAGTGCTAAATTTCAGCTTCAAGCTGGACTTTGGCGTCACATAAGTTGCCTGAAGATGCAACTGAATATCTATATTAAATAATTTTCTTAGCAGGGTGCTGGTACAAAAGCAACCGTATCTCAGCACACTGAATTCTTTACTTTCCTGATTTGCAAAGTGTTTGCTCTGAAAGGGGCTTGTTTGTTCCACTGGAGGTGGTGGAAAACATTTTGGTCTAATCCTACTGGATGAAGGGACTTGCCTTCTCCTTAACCATGAAGCAAAAAATACCTGCTAGTGAAAGAGCTTTGATGAGCTTTTGGGTGATGCTGGGATGAATTAGCTTTTGCCTGTCACAGCATACGTCTTGATAGGCAACTGTGGAGAGAATTGCATAGCTGAAAAGGCCACTTGCTTCTGAGCAGGAGCCAGGGGCACTGGCAGAGTCACTTTTGCAATGGTACTGTCCAGCCTTCTCATCTCCATGGTCAGCCGGAAAGAAAAGCTGGTGCCAGTCCCAGACTTGTGCCAGCAGACTTGTGTTTGCTTCTGTAACTGCCTGTGTCATTGAGGTACCTTGTGTTGTTCCCCGAGGACCAAGATACTCTGATGTACCTCAGGGCATTGCCATGGAGAGAAAAGCATATGCAGAGCCAGCTACAGTGGGAGAGGTGGCTTGGGACCTATAGTAGCATGTTCTTTAATCCACACCCCAGGTAACTGCTATAAACCCTGAGCTATGTTCTCAGCTTGGCAATCATCGGGCCTTTTTTTACTGCAGCACTGAATAGCAAAGTGTTTAAAAATACCTAAGCGTAAACTCATGACCTTTGAGAGTTTTTTCAAAGCAGTGCACTTGCTATGTTGCAGTTTTGGGAGATGACCCAAAAATCTCCCTGAGGAGAGACCAGAATAACATCTTTAGAACTGTACGTGAGTTGGAAGGGATTTATAAGGATTAAAGAATGCTCATAGCACTCCTTAAGTAGAGGCTGACTTGCATACCTGAACCAAACCCCAGTTTTTAAAGTGGGTAATTTTGAAAGCTTAATGTTGCCTTCCCAACAGCATCCCTCCAGTGTTGTTGTTAATTAGTTGTTAATCTTCTGTAAGGCTTTATGCTTGGGAACACCTCTCTGGGAGAGCCCAAACCACAATCCTTACTAGTTATAATAGCAGTCAAACCACTGATGTCAGTTGGCTTTGGATCAGGCCCTAAATGCATATAATGTCAAATTATGTGGCAACTGTGCATTCTCTATTGAACTTGGCAACAACAAAGCAGTCTCCCACTGCACATGATTGAGAAAAGTGGGCTCCATAGAAAAGCAAGTCAGGAAAAGCAAGTCAGGAAAAGCCTCCCGAGAGCACGTGTGCACTTGTTGGCCACCGCTGCTGCTACTTTCATTATAGGGAATGTTTGTTTGAAATTGCTATGCCGCCCGTGTCGCCCATTCTCTGGTCACTGCCTGACAATATTAATAAGCCGGTGACAAAGTTGTGTCAGAAAGTTCCAGCTCTGACTTTATTTACCCTTGAGGGCAGATACAATCTTGGGAGGACCTGCAAATCCTATTATGGCAAACCCGTGGCTGCAGTGGCAAGCTGATGAGATAGAGAAATCCACACTTCCTCATCTCAACATGTTATTAATAATGTTCCCCAGGGTTGTGCAGTTATTATCCAAAATGTAAGGCCACCTGCCATATGTCCTGTTTAATATAAATGCCCTGCTTCCGATGTCCTTCACGATGCGTAAGAGAGATTACTGTGAGTGATTGCAAGGGATTACTTACTGCTGTCTCCGGACCTGAGCAAACTCTGCGGTTCATTGGCCAGAAATGCAGCAGATTTGCCACCTAAGGTAACCCCGAGACGTGGCAGGGGCTGCCGACTGTGCTCCACTTGAGCGGACGTGAGTGGAAGCTTCTCAGATTAGGTCACAGCGATGGATACTGGGACCTCAGCGGGGCCACAGTGGACCACACTGGGCAATGATGCTTTTGACAAACAGGGGGCAATGCGGTCTCTTCCAGTGAGAGCAACCCACGCGTGACTGGATCGTGAGGGCCCACAAGAGATTGCTTTGATCGGGGAACAGAGATGCATAACAGGACTTTTAAGCCTATAAATGAGACCGTATCTCTCTTCCTCATATTTACAACATGGCTAGCTCTGTCATCTTTGATAACAACACCAGAAAAGGCTGTTTGCTGAGAAAACAAGCCCTCATTGTTCAGGAAATTACCATTTAAATGTATTTTATTTTATGAAACCTCTACTGTTTGGCTACCCACAGTGTGGGAGCACTGGAACGTATACAAAGCAGCAAGACCGCTGAAGTCTAAGTCAGACTTTAATAAGGGAATGTCATGTTTCATTTAAAAGTTTCTCCTCACCTTCCTTTTTCGTACCGTCAAGTGAAAATAAAACCGGGGTTATAATTACATCGCTGCCTCCGCTCCATATTATCTGTGAGATCTCTCACATTTCTTTCCACACCTTTTCCACTCCTCTCTAGCTTTGCTGCTTGCTTAACAGGCTGTCAGGATCCCGGCGCTTCCTCAAAGAAGCAGATGACTAGCTGTGGTCCTTGTTCGTCGTGGGGTGACAAGCTCAAGGGATAAATGCCTACAATATGGAAAGTTTCATGCCACAGGGTGTCAGCCTGACTTGGCTGGCTGGAAAATGAGGTGGCCTGAGCTTCCCCACTCAATTCTCTGGAGCATGAAATTGGACAGACACTGACTCTGACAGATGCTCACCCTCTTTGGGATCTTACTGCTGCTCTCAGATCCACCCTGCCACGTTGCTGCATTATGCTCTTACAAACTGCTGTCAAGGATTGCTTCTCCTCAGAGTGCTTGACAAACACTTTGGCCCAAGTTTTTCTTTTTATTCTCCCTAAGCCTTTCCTTTTTCATTCCTGTATTTTACACTCTTTTTTCCTGCCGCTTGAGTTTTTGCTTCTTGATGCTTTTCCCCCTTCCATTCTGTCCCATACATCTTAATTCCCTTTTTTTCCTTTAAATCCTCCTGGTGAACAAGCCTCTTGATCCCCAAAGATTTATAGGCCATTTATTTCCTGGATTCCTAGTTTCCAGTTTTGATTCAAACCCCACATCTCATGGTACCCCCATAGGGTTTCCAGGACTTCAGAGAAACTCCATGTACCCACTGGCACAGCTCTCCAGTAATGGGGACCCCAGACCAGAGTTTCTTCAGTCAGGGATTTTCTGGCTCTGTGTCTGCTAAATCCCTGTCCCCCAGGCTGAGTCGTGTCGAGCGGTTGGATTTGTGATACTTAGGACTTCTAGAGCAGGTTTATTTTGGAGAAAGATGGTTGGAGCCGGGAAAAAACAGAGCTGGGAGGTGCGTTAAATTTGCAGTGGGGACAACCAGTGGTGCAGAGCTTCATCTCAGTCCCTATCCCTCTTTTATTTAGTGGGTTGCAATAACATTTGGTCTTTGAGAGACTGTACCGTCATGACTAGAATTAGACACCAATCCTGGAGTCAGTAATGGTATGTTATTCATAGGTAATAATAAGACTGTAAAACTGAAATGAAACTCCTGGGTCACTGAGTTTAGTCTTCTCCTAGCATAGATAATCACATCACACAAAACCCTACCTAAAAGGTAGATATTTTCTTTTGAGGTAGCTGTATTGCATCTTTTAAACTAGGAAAGCACATCACTGAGAATGCCACATTCATTACAGGGTTTGGACTTTTGAACATTAAGCTGTGGTTATACAGGCTCTGTCATCCCAGAGACAGAAGTGCTGCCTCCAAGAGTGACGTGCCCACCTTTTTTGCTGCCTCAAGTGGCTCATTCTTGCCACCTCCCTTGAGCAACATACGCTTTCACAGACTTGCATTGCTAGGCAAATGATGCAGCTGGGAGCTAACTTGGCCAGAAAAAAATAAATGAAAATAGAAGAGTATTATCTGACTTGATGAGATTCACCCCACCATGCAGCCTTACGAACACTAGAGTTAGAACCTTGATGCAGCTGGAAAGAATAGCCAGGGGAATGCCAGATGAGCAGTCTGGATTTAAGCCAGGTTAAAGTGACTCTACTGCAACCTTAAAATTGTCTCCTTTGCAAGCCTTCACAAGAGACGAGAATGAACCAGCTGCGCTTTCACTACGCTTTATCTGATGAAACCTCTTTCAAGCTTTTCATAAAAGTAGGCGGCATTGCTCTGACTAAAAGAGAAATGCAGTTTAATGGGGAAAATAATGGCTGAGCACTTGATATTTAAAGCGCCAGCCATTGGCATGGGCAGGCACACGCTGAATCCTGTGCATTTGTCTTTAGCCCAGGCAGCAGACAGGAGTGCAGAGGTTATGTGCCACAACTGGTTGTTCTCTGATTCTGAAGCTCTCTGATTATCCAGGTCTCTTCATCTGGAATAGCTGCTTGAATATATCACTGTGACAAGAAGCTATATTCTGCTTAAATTGCTTTAGGCTAGTACACTTAGCAATTTCCCATGCTTCAGCTTTTGATAAACACTTATCAGAAATATTTCATGGTAATTTTTGATCAGATATATGGGAACATTCAGCAGCAGCATTCAGTGGAAATTTTGGGAGCTTTACCACTAAATCCTCTCAGTGGGTCTGAAATCACTCGTAGGCAGACTGATCAAAAGGAAACCACTATTGGCATCTAAATAGAAAAGATTCGGCTTGTAAGTCATCGCAGTCCTTTGTAAAGCCAAATGAATGGGAATTATTTTACAGGCTTTTAACATCTTTTTATTTCTTACCTTGTTTATTAGTTTTAGCTGTGGCGAGATGCTCAAGCAAAGCACAGGATTAATCTGACTGCTTTATCGTTTACTGCTGTGATGTTTATTTATTGTACACGGGAGTCCGTGGATGTGCCAAACAACATATTATTTACTGAATATAAACCCCGTTACAAGTCTCCTGATGGGCCCAGGCAATGGGTTGATCTTCAGGAAACCATATCAGCCAGCAAAGCCCACTGCTTGATCCAATATGATCTGTACAGCAGCTAATACAGTTCCTTATTAATAATAACCCTAAGAATACCAATAACCCTAATAACAATCCTTGAGATGGAATGGTCCCAGGAAGGACTGATCTCCATTATGATTATTTTCATTTAAACAAAAAAAGCATATCGGACCTGCCAAATGTAGAAGGATGGAATCAAAGTTCAGCCCAGAAGTTCTTAGCAGTCCAAAGTTTCCTGGAATTAGCGCAAATTATAAAATATGTTTGATCCTGCCTCAGAGCAAGGGCTGGATCCCTTCCAACCCGATATTTTATGATTCTGTAGAGTCAGTTGAAAAATATCATGGAGCAGATCAGAATTTCACCTTGCAGATCAAAAAGAGCAGAAAGATAAAGTGATGCTAGGAAATAGTATCAACTGAAGAACACAAGATAGAGGCAAAAGCAGCTTCTGGTTTAGTGTCCTTTATCTCCTGGTGCGATATTTTCCTACTCAGTAATTCCCTCCTGTTCTGTGCTTCACATTTATATATACACGCACCGATTTGCTGATTTCTAGTTGTGGCACTTTTATTGGTATTAACATCACCCATGAGCGTGGCTCACGCAGGCATCACTTCTCAAACAAGCACGTTTGTGGAAATGGAATAATGCAGTGGACAAGTATTTGCTGCTTCTTATTCTCACCTTTAAAGAAGTATGGCTGTTGCCTGTCACTTTCACGCTTTTGAGTTAGCCTTTCTGGCTTGTTAGTCATGTTCTACTCAATGTCTTCTGCTTTGTTTTCCGAGTAATTGCTGAGTTTTGTGCTTCTTAATTGCAAAGCACCCTGTATTTGTTGGTTTCTCATGGGCAAACAGATTCAAAGTCAAACCACATTCACCTGGTGGTGCCAAGCACAAAACTCATCGCTCCTGAATTTAAATATTTTAATATATATATATATAAATATATTACTGGAGAAACAAAATGCTGCTACCAATGCAGCTGAGGCATGCAGGTAAAGGAAATCAGCTTGTAAACATGCACTCAGAAGAATTATGATGCATTTTCCTTTTTCTCTTCCTCCTTCTTTTTATGAATACATATGTTTTGTGTTTAATGTCTTTGCCCCTACAATGAGCATCCCATATTGATTTTTTTTTTCCCCCGTCGCATCCTTGAAAAAGAAATAGAAGTTGTATTCACATAAACCCTACTTGCTAGCTTTGTTTGTAAAACAACAGCTTTTCTAATGCACTCTCCATATGTTGACAGACCTCAGAGTGTTAAAATTCTCTTCTTTCATTTCCAAGGGGTTTTTTTTTTGTGTGTGTTCTTTGTGCTAGTGTTACAGCCCTGTGTCTGTGGCTGCAAGAGGTGCTTTTGTTCCTGCTGTGGAGTTGCTAGTGCTCGCGCTTACTCTGCTGTCTCCTCTTTCTGGTGAAATCAATGGTTTCAGGTCCTCTTTGATCTGCGTTAATTACAGCCGGGCATGAAAGCAATGTTAATTGCTTAGCTTCTGACTCCAGTTCTTGTCCTCAGAAATAATGTTTCTCCTCCCATATTGACTTTGTGGATGCAAACACAGGGGTTTTATCCACCAGTGGGCCATACCCTTGCCTGTTCTCTCTTACCAGACTTTGAGCAGCAACTCATTCTGCTCAGTCATGTGCTGACCAGAGCAAAAGCAGGCTCCTTGCTTCAGAATTGCTTCCTGTTGGGTGTGAAACCTGAGCAAATAATTCTCTTGCCAAAGAGAAAGCTCATATTGTTTTCTGGATTTTTATCCCCCGCTGGGTAGGTATTAATCTTTCTATTATGGGCGATATTAATAATTGACAGAGGGCAGGAAATACAAACGGTTTTAATCTGAGCTTCATACATTTATTTAACAACAATGTATTCATTTTTAATGGCATTATGGATTTTTAAGTAGGGGGAAAAAAAATGCATTCTCTTACTGGGGTGTGATTGAGGTCTTAAATTCCTACATGGGAGAAAAAGTTCAGACCTGACCTTGAGGCATTTAAACACAATCTTAAATAGTCATGATAATACTGGAACCTACTGATTCTTGTAAATGTATCTTCAAAGGAAACCGTGATAGGGTGCAATCATTGGAATGTATTTATTAAAGGTCTCTGAATTGCTACCTAAACCCATAACAGGCAAGATAGCACCTTAGACAACCTTTATTAAGTACACCATTCTTTGAGGGGCAGGTCACAGACTCTACCAGCATTTACTAGGTTTAATTGGCTTTTGTGGGATTGTACTGACAAAAAACTGCAAGCAAACTCCCAAAGACAAACGTGATGCCAGAGTCTACTGTACTTCTATTCAGAAATAATCGATCTTGTATCTCTAAGTGCCTCAAACACATTTGAAAATACAGGCTGTAGAAAGTTTTTCCTATCAGGCTTGAAACATCCCCTTCTTGTGCTAAATGCTTTCCAGCTCAAACTATTTCATGTAAGTCTTTTTTTCACTGGCATCAAGTAGTCCTTATCCACAGCTCTTGGTAGCCCCCAGCCCTGTACTGGTGCTGGTGTTTGTGCAACTGAACAGGGAACTGAGCCAGGGAACTGGTCTGGCTGAAAAAAAAAACAAGGGAGAAGGGAAAAAATAAAAGTCACTGGCTTCCCTGCATTTGCTCTCTGTGTGGTAGGTGCAAGTTATTAGAGGAGGAGGAGGAGAGGAGTTGCCCAGTGGTTTAAATGAGGTTGCTATATGCTGTCTAACCCCAGCCTCAGGATGAAGCCCTTCAGTGATGGCACCATTTTTATTTGCCATGTCGGAATACAAATTCCTAGATCTGGGCTTGCATAAATGGCCTTCAACAGAGCTTCTGCAGACCTGGAGACCTAATCAAACTGTGCTTGATGGAAGGTCAGCTGGAGGTCACAGTCATACAATGCTTACCAGCAGCAATTGTCTCTAAAAAGGGTCACAAAGTCATGTTTAGCATCTTTCTAGCTGAGGAGACTCCTTACCACTGCCTTTCAAAGATGACTTTAGAGAATTTTAAACCTTGAATCTTGCATCTTGGCTGATTCATTCATAAAACATGTAAAACCACTTGCCTGCCTCCATTATGACATGTGAAGCATAGCAAGCAGAGGTGGCTGGGGGCTTTCTGAGGAAACGCACATTTGTTTCATCAGAAGCAGATGTGAGATGCTCTGGCTTAGGTCTTTGATCTGAATCAGTTGATTCTTGGACATCAGTTACAACCTTCTAACCAAGACAGAAGCTCTAACCAATCTGTCTGCTGCCTACTGTAGGGAAGGGGTGTTTAGGGGGTTGGTGTTGGCATTTCATGATTTTTCAGGAAACAAGGTAATTCTAAAGGAGAACAGGAAGCGTTTTTGACATCCCACGAATTTTTGAGAATGGGGAAACATGTTTCCAGCCTAATCCTGAACATCCAAAAGCCTGCAAAGGGACGGGAATCTTAGGTGCCGTGAGGATTGTAAGTGATGATAAGTGGTAACACGCACACACTGGTTTTATTTTCCTCCCCTGATTATCTTTGGCCAAGAGATATAATGAAAAAAGTCTACTGCATGCTTTGGCATGGAAGTGTTTCTATAAATGTGGGCAGAAGCTGAAGTTGCCTGAAGCTGCCTATGGGTGGTAGTTTGTGTTTATTTTGTGGTGCTTGTCTCAGATAAAGTCCTTTGGGGATCAGGGGCTTTCCCAGCTGGAGGTAAGACTGTCAGGGCAATTATTCCACACTGGCATGTGATAGAGCTGCTGCCATCTCAGCTTCACAAGACCTGTTTCTACCAAGCTTTACTTCTACAAGTAAGTCTTCCTTGGGGTAATTGTCTCCTTGGATTTTAGTGGATAGGAAGAACATTTTGATGTGAGAACAGGCTGAGGCGAGGTCTTGTGCCTTCATTCTGGTTTGGCCAGATGCAGGACAGCAGCATGGCTCAGGATCTGTAAAGCTGCTCTAGTGCCAGGTTGTGTTTGCGTTTAACATGCCTTCTTTCATAGCGTATTAACTCAAAGGCTTGCAAGAAGATTGAGCTTAAGCACATTACTTCAGTAATGTGGCTGCACGGGCCTCCAGATCAGAGCAGATAGTAGTCTGCTCAGCTCATAACACAGGTAGTGGAGCTCAGGGGTATGCCTAACTGTCTGTTAGATAGGCACTAAATATCTCTCTGTGTTGCAAGATTGGACAAAGCTCCAGCTAACATCATTGCCTTGGAATATGTGTGACCCTGCAGTGACAAAATACTCTTACTCAGCCAGGTGAGATCCCACAGAGAATCTCCCAGAGCCCAAAGGTAGAAAACCTATCTCACCTGAAGTCCACCACTCCCCACCACAACTGGCTTTACCTAAGCGGGATCATCAATATAATTTACAAATCAGGATAAAGAACAAATGGAAGCACCTTCTGAATTAGTGGATAGCTGGCTAACAGTAGAGAACTATCTCTAAAGTCCTGCCATGGTTCCCAAAAAGAATGATTTTGTTCAGTCCCAGTTTTGCTTAAGGAGAGATATCACAGGAAGGAGTGAAAGGAAGAAGAGCTATTATAAGAGTAAACACCTTCATTTTCCTTCTTCTGGAGCACTGAAGTCTGTAGGGGTCATGCCTGGGGTACATGCGTCCCAGCTCTGTTGGAGACCAGGGATCCCTGCTTGCTCATGTAGGGGTGGCAGAGGCCAG
>JAAGNO010001587.1:20501-31902 GCA_033439905.1 Ceryle rudis
AGATGTCCCTGCTTGTGTAGGGAGGTTGGACCAGATGACCTCTGGAGGTCCCTTCCAGCCTAAACCATTCTATGATTCTATGACTTCCTGTCTCTAACTGATTTCAGTGGGGACTCCATTAGGACATCACAAATGATGTGGTAATTTGGTATGCTCAGAGCCTCTTCACTTATTTAAAAAGAGTTAAGGCTATGAGTGAGTCATCCATTATTTATTGATAGCACTTAAGAAAGCACTGTGGTAGATGCTGTTGCAAATGGACATATCACATGATTGAGAAATCAAACTCTGTGGATGACACTTACTGAGGATCGTTTCAAAAGGTCTTTCGAAAAGTAAAAATGTTGAGTTTTGTCAGCTTTGAAAGGTTTGCTTTGGAAGCTCTTTCTAAGTTGCCTGAATGGCTATTTTCAGGTGGCACAAACAAGCCACGTAAATTCCTCTACATCCTCAGCTGCCCCAATGCTGTAAATAGTTCTTGAATAAGGAAGGCCAGAAGGTAGCTAAGCTATCTTCTATATAACCTACCTTGCATTACACCTTTTGGGATGAACGGTATCCCTAAATCAAAGTCTGGAAGAGAATAGGACCTAGAGCCTAGCTTCTCCAGTCCACCACTTGCTGATCTTCAGGGTATTTACAAAGACCAGAACCTCCTTAAAGAGACTGCAGATGAGGTGAGTCACAGTAAAGGAGGGATTCAGGAAGAGGTAGCCTTCCCTTCTTTATCTGTAGAGTCCTCAGTCACAACTTTTCTTGCCTTCTCGCCCATCGAGAGGTGTATTAGAATTTGACCCAAGTGTTACTGTCCAATGACATAAACCTACTCACGTTTCCTTTCTTGTGCTCAGTATATCTAATATCAGAGAGAGGTGGAATGTATCATGCATTTGTGAGGTGAAGTCAAACTGGTAACCGACGGCCGTAGAAACAGTGTAAGTGAATTACAAAAATGTAGGGCAAAAGTATTAGGGTTGGAACTCATCACCCCAGCTTTGAATGCTTACAACATAGTGATTTTACATGAAATAGTTATCTAGACACCCTTTGTGCTCAAGGGGAAGAGGCTGGCACCTCTGGGCTGTGATTCATCTGGACAATTTTTATTGTCTTGCTTGGTGCAAGCAACTTCTCTTTCTCTCAGCTGACTATAATGGAAGATGAGGTGAGCAGATCAGAGGAGGACGTGCATGTGGATGTAAGATGAATCCTTTCTTAGCATATACCAACCACAGCACACGTATGTGTGCGTAGTCTGCTTTTCTCTGTGTGTGGGAAAAGTCAGTCTCTTCCATAGAAATCAGATTGCTGCAACCCAGAAAACATAATAAAAACTTTAATTCAGCCGGCTTTCAGGAAATGAGACAATCAGTGTGTGGCTGGAGGAAGAACATAAAGGAAGAAACTTTACTGGTTTAAAAGCACCAAGACAAATACAAAACTGTTGGCCTGTTCTTTAGACTCCTGGAAAATAGGTCCAGTCTGTTGTTCTTATGAGCATTTCACTGACAAATGCAAACCCGTTGCCAGGTGAGACATTTGATTTTAAGTTTCTGCACAGTGTGGAGCCATTCAGACTGGTATTCCTCTCTGCTGTTTGTGTAGGTTGCAGCACTCCTGAGCATCTTACCAATGTGCAGAAGGGTCAGTAGGCACAGCCTTGAGCCAACTGAAGACTCTCCATCTGTGCTTGGAACCTGTAAAACTGCCGTGTCTCTGTACGTAAATAGTCCAAGCACTGCAGCAGATTAAAAGGATTTTATCAGATTATATCTGATGGGCTCGGAGAGATGGAGACATCAGAAACGTAGTCATCTACTCCGCTGGACTGAGAAATGTTTGTGATACCAAACACTTTTTTTTTTTTTTTCTGTTGAGTGTTGTGTAAAAGAATTAAATGAAACCCATCATTAGTGTGACGAGGTCTGCTTTCTCTGGTCATGACCCAGCACTAAAGTCCAGTGCTTACTCTTCAGAGGAGATTAGAACTTTGCTGTTGGGTTCTCTTCCGCTGTAGTTATCACTGTATCTTTTTTTTTGTGCACAGTCTTCATTGTTATGCTGCGTTGGTATCTGAGTAAAACTGAAGAATTGTTGTAAACAGGAAATCATAGGAGATAAACTCAAGGTACCTTTTTAGTTCCTGTGGTAGGACCAGTTGTTCTGTGCTGTTTCATTTTATCTTAATACAGAGCAACATCAAAAACAATCAACCTCAGAAAATACCTGGTTTCCACTGGCAGAAAAAAAATAAAAATCACGTAACTGTTAGGATTGTTTTAATACCGGTTTTCTGTGCTTTCATAAAGCCTGGATATTTTCAGGCAAGGCTTTCTGCCTTCAGCCTCCAATAACAAGCCAAAGAATATGTTTAACTACTCTCCATATATTTTTACTGCTGATGCTGGAGGCCCAGAGAGGAGTTATCTCCTGACTTTTCCTGTGGCAGAGGAGCTGATGTCTAGAATAACCCCTGATCTCAGACTCCTCTACAGGGTTCTTTAGACCTTTCTGAAGCTTTGCCGATATGAAACATTTTTTTTTTTTAAGCGATGAATCAGAAAACTCTGCAGAAATTAGTTTAGCAGAATACTCCTATCACCTTCTTTTTCTGCTGAAGTCACTGGCAGCTCTCCCATTCCTATAAATGGAATCAAGGTTTCATCTACACCCATGATGCTAATACTGTGCCTTTGGTTTTGCTGTGTGTAAACTTTCTATGAAAACTGTTATTGTGAGAAATTTAATTTTCTTCCTCCATCGTTAGCCTCTGTAGGAGAACAAGCCCTAAGTGCTGCGGACTGTGGTTAACAGGTTATCAAAATCATGTGCATTTTATCAGAGACTAATGCAGTGTTCTCAACAAAGTACCAAGCCTGTCAGTACTTGCTGATGTGATTTTGGTCATTTCTGATAAAACATTAGGTCCTGGACACCCTGCTTATGTGTATTTTCAGTGATCTCTTACCGAGCTGGAAGAGAAGTGTATGTACACTCTTAAAAAGAAAAGTAGGTAGACTCCAAGGAGACACTGTCAGGGTGCATCAGCCTCCTTGGAGTTGAAGGAATTCGGATTTCTGAGGAACCACTGAGGGGAAGCTCATGTTTTCATTGATAAATAGCAGTATAGCCCAAGTGCTGCAGTTCAGTGCTCAGGTGACAAATGACTAGAAATCCACCTGTCCAGAACAAGCATGTGAATGACTTGGAGAGCTTCAGCTTCTATTGCTGCTGCAGGAAAAGCTGTGCTTTGTACATGACCTTTTCTTTACCAGGAAAGCCCTAACTGTGAATAACAAAGCCATGGTTATGTGGTCCAAAGTGTCTGGATGGGGGAGGCTCCCTGACAAGAGGGACAGGTTTTGTCTCAGGTGACTTCAGCTCCCTGAAGGTCAAACAGCCACCCTCAAGCTGTGATTCCTTAAATATTTCTCATGGCAGCAGTGCTGCTAGAAAGTGGTTCCTGCTTCTGGCTGCTCATTCTTGCTCCCACGTTTCTCTTTGCGATGGGTCAATACTGATCTTCGTGTGGCTATGCATTGAAATACATTAACTTAATCTGAGGGAGGGGGGGAACAACCATAAACAAGTTTATATTTATTGGGTTTTTTCCATTGTTTTTCAGCTGGACTATTTCTGTCATAGGAATTAAAGAATGTCCTCTCAAAAAGCTGGGCCAACATCTCTGAGAAACAGTGAAGTCTGGGGTGAAAAGAGAGGGGGTGGGAATATTGTGTGCTGCCAGTGCCAAAACTATAAACTATGTTAAAGATACCTCAAAGTATGGGATAAATCACATGCCAGAGGTGCCTGTCTGTCTGTTGACCATACATACAGGCTAAGCAACTAATTTAGATGAAGGAAGCCATTCGGGTGCCATAACATAGGTGTCAACTACCCACTGTGTGCTGCAGGGTATTCTTGTTCTCTGGCTGACTCTCTGGAGCGTAAGTCCGGTGTCACAGCTGCCAGGCCTGTGCAAATATCTTGCCTCTGCAAAGAAGTCTAAAGTGGCACTGGATGTGTGTGTTTGGGCAGCTGAATTGCTCTGTAAGTTCAACTTCAGATGGTTACAACAAACCTTAACTAAGTGTGTGCCAGTGTATATGTGCAAAGACCACACATGCGGACCTCCTCGCTGAGCCTTTATCACCTAGTCTGGAGCAGTGCACAGGAAGGCTCATTGCATCTGTCTCCTAGTGAGTGATGGGGAGCAGAATCCAAAAAATCAATGTGAAACCAGTGCAGCCACGAGTAACTGATAACCCACCCCTATTTTCTTGTTCTAGTGGCTGGAAAAAAAAAAAGAAAAATAACTTAAATATTCTTAATGAGGTTATTTTTTTTAGTGTCTTTGCAATGAAATAAAGGAGCAACTTCCAAGGGAAGCATAGCTTCCAAAAGACATGTCTGAGGAGGACTTAGAGCCTTGCACCTCTCTCCTCTTTGCTAGTCTTGGTATGGACATAATCTGTGGTGGTGTGAGCACGCACCCATGGCTTCCAGGAGCATCCCCCAGAAAGAGCTATTATTCTACTTGTGCACCTGGGAAGCAACTTGCTGCTGCCCTGAACTAGCAGGAAAGCATCTCATGGTACTGGCCAGCAGGCTCGAAGGCTTCACCTGTTCCCATTCTTGCTTAAGAGCTCTGTAAAGGGGGAGGATAGCTTTTATTCTGTGCCTACATAAGCTACGGGAGGGAAATAAGGAATGGAGGAGTTTCTTATTCCCTTGCAAGTGTGTGTGGTCCAAGCTGTATTCTCAGCCTGTGCCCATTTTAATTCATTTGTAAAAGGTCATTTTTACTAATGAACTTTCTCAGAAATTTCCCTCTTGCTTTACAATGTATCTGTGGAAGGCCCATGTGATTAAAATCCTTGGGCATGCTATGGAAGATGGGACCTACTTTAATTATAATGTGTTGTTCGATGACCATTAAATAAAGATGAAATAAATTGTCCCATTTTCTGTCTCCAAGGCTGGTTGTTTGAGCATATTACTCATCTGGGGAGAGTGTATTGTATTGCCAAGGCTGAAAGCACACACATTTATCATTAGGAACAGCACAGGGATGAGTTGCTTTCCTATAACCTTGCCTTTTGTTTGTGAGATTAACTTGTTTTCAACATTGCAAATTCAATGTTACGGAACAATTCCATGCTCAGTCATTTGAGAGCTGAATATGGTTTTCCCTCCTCTAGAAGTGCAGGGTTTTCCTCGCTTGGGCAGTATGCTTTTGAGTTTTTCCTGTTGTTATTTACTACTGGAATGGTTTATCAGGCTTTAAATATAGGGGAAGGGAAGGTCTTTTCGCTATGCAAGTAGATGCAAGCTCTCTTTGCTGTCTTCCATTGGGTCTGTTTTGTTTGCCAGTGAGAATATTTTATCCACAGAGTTTATGGACTCGGGCACCTTTCATCCAAAATCTGACATTGCCCCAAACCCCAAATCAAAGTCATTTGATATTTAGAGCCATGGAATCTGCTGAAACCCCTCTGATTCTTGCCCTTATTGTGATGTGAAGTCTCCTCACTTGGGTGTCAAATACAGATTTAATTGCATGATGTTGTTAACCTTTTGGCTTCTAACAGTGAGAGGTTTGTTGACTTCAATGCCAGGATGGAGAGATGGGACAAAGGATTGATGCAAATGGAAGCGATCATTTATTCTGCCCTGTCTGGGATGATGACATGATGGAGGCCTTGCTTAGTGCTTTAAGAGACTCCACGGAGAGTTCTTAAAAATGAAGCATGGACAGGTGAATATGAAAAGGAGGGAGAAGAGCTTCACTACTACCTTTAGGTATTTGGGTCGGAACTTGCAACCTAACCTTCAGTTGGAGCTCCTCCAGAAGTCAGGCTCCAAAGACATCAGTGAGTTTGATCCATGGTCCCTTACCAGCCATGATGCTGTGAATCCATGGCAGCAGGAGGTCATTTTTAGTCTTGGATCTCCAAAGAGCACTCTGGGAAGCACACTGCCTTTTCCTCAGCTGCTGTGAAGAAGATGGCTCCTAGCTTCTAGCTTCCTGTGCCCATACACTATGGGTTCCCCACTCCTGCAAATGAATTCATAACAAGGCAGCAATTAATTAGTGCTCCCAGGGCACTTCCCAGCTCCTCCTGGTTTCGCTGTGAAAGAGGAGAGAGCAATCCCTTTGAAGCAAGGGATGATTTTATTCCCAGTTTCATGGAGGACAGCGTAAACTGCCAGTGACACGGGTGAGGAAACCCATCTTCCAAGTGAGGAGGAAAGGCAGAGGCTGCCTCACGTCTGAACGGCCTCTGGACGATGAATATTAATTTATTCCCTTGGAACAAAGGATCCAAATTCTTAGTGCTTATGGGGAAAAGGTTGGAGGCAGCTCCAGGGCACTTTGTGAAAGGAGATAAAAAAAGCAGTTGTAAATCATTACAACCCGGTGGGAAATAAAGAAAAAACCAGCCCATTGTCTTTTATTACAGTGTTAAATCAACGAGAAAGGAGGTGGGTGATTTATCAAGGTGGAATCGACATCACTTATAACACTCCAATTTACTTGCATTAGAATGTCAGTTTTCTGATCAAATGATTTTGCTTTCACTAATTAGCCTTTATGCAAATGCAGCCCCCAAAAGCTCTAGCTCCTGCTCACAAGTTAAAAAAAAACCCCAAACCCATCTGCATGGAAGCGGAATGGTCGATGTAACTCTCCGTCTCAAGGTGAACACAATTAAATGTAAAAACCCTACCAAACCGAGGGCCCCCAAATCTCTTTCCATGGCCACAGATAAAACTAACAATGCTTAATACTCTGACTGGCTTTGCCTTAGTGCTGCCTTTCAGCAACAGGGAGAAAACACAAGCGTGAATAGCTGATCGAAACCAGCAAAACAAAAGTTGAACTAAGATATTCATCAAAAGCTTTGTTTAGAAGTAGGTGGTGGGCAATTCCAAGCATAGAAAAAGCATAGTTTTAAAATATTTTAACCTCAGCTGCCTAATCAATATTGCCTCTTCTTAGGCTGCCTAAACTGTTTTATTGCTCTTTCTGTTTTCATTAATCCCTGATTCTCCATAATGCGGTGAACAGCTTTAGCAGATACTCACACCTTCATATGGAAGATTGCCCCAGCAATCCTACCTGTATGGATTGAAGGGGAGACAGGGACAATGTATGGGCAGCAAGGGGGGTCTCTTTACAGCTAAGCTGAGATTTTGGGCAGAGGGAGGAATGGTTTGATAGAAACTATCATGTTGTTGCTTGGTTATGAAACATCCTGAAATGTAATACTGATATAATGTAATGTAAGATATTAAAATATAATAAAGAGAATAGAATAGAATAGAATAGAATAGAATAGAAAGAATAGAACAGAATATTTTTTGAGTGTTTGCAAAACAAGAGGGGATCATCTCATAGACACTCTGTAGTGCCAGGTGTGTTTTTCTGCCTCTGCTCAGAGCGTCTGGGTTAATTCTGTCCTAGGCATGCTCAAGTAGCTTCCCCAGGTGACATTTATGAGGAGTGATGTGCTCATGACAGGCTGTGGTGTTACATTCTGGTGCAGAGAGACAGAAAACACTTTTTGGGGTTTATGTCCCTTTTTTACTTTTAGTTCTGTGTTTATCAGGAACTCTGGCTTACTGATAAATTGACCTGGAAGTCAAAAGATGTTGCTCCTTCTGTTTCGTGCTGCTCACCCCTTAAGCACTGCAAATGTGCTTGGATGGTAGAGGTGTATGGAGGGGACATGGGCTGGGTGGTTGCTCTCTGGAGGAGAGACAGCTCAATCACCCTATAGAAGTAACCCAGCAAGTGCTGAACCGTGACATAGAGCCTGGAGAAGTATTAAGGCTTCCTGAGGGTCCATTAGAGCTTTGCCAAGGAGACCACAACCTGTGGAAGAACCAAAGGCCTGTGGGGAAATGGTATCAGAAAGTTGTTTGGAGACAAGAGGGAGATGGATTAAACATCAAGAACCATTGACTGTTGGTGTCCTGGGAGCATAGTTACCAGTGCAGGGGCTGGGGTGGTCATGTCCAGATGTTGTCTAGGAGCAAGACTCCAGGGTGTACGTACCATACCCTCACTTAAACTGTGGTTTCCATGGGTTGTGGATATTGTGTTTAATATTGGTTCTCTTTGTCCTCCTTCCCTAAGAAGATGTAAGAGAGGAGAAAACAGTAGTCTCATAAAAAATGTAACATTTGCTAAAAGTTACGGAAGAGCTTCTACATAAGGGCTAAGTAGGTAGAACTATTCAGCCTGGAAAAGAGGTTACTGAAAAGGTTTTGTGAAAGACTTATAAAATAGTGAGTTATAAGGAAAAAGAGAATAGCAGACTCTCCTATTCATTATAAAGACTAAAGAGCATCAAAGAATATTAGCAGGCGGTGAGTTCAAAACAAACGAGAGGAGGTGTTTCTTCACAGAGGTAGCGAGCAACCTCCGTAGCAATTGCTGACAATGCTGATCTGCCTCTTCTATTAGAGTAATTCATGGCAGAAAAAATCCCCAGGAGCTGTTGAGTATAAGGACATTGCATCTGGCTGGGAAGGTCCTAGAGCTGCAAAGTCTACAAGCCTGGAGGAGTGATCTGGAGAAGTGTCTGTACATGCTTGCCCTGGTCTTCAGATGGCCAGATAGGAAACCAGAAGGATCTTTATCCAACCCAGTAAATCCCTAATTGTGGTCTTAATGTTCAGGAAGAGTTTCTGTCCATCTGCATCGTTTCAAAGACTCAGCTGTAAGAGGGTCAGCTTGAAACCTTTGTGATCGTAAAGATTTCCTTGTTCTTCCACATGCTGCTTGCTGGCTTAACCGTATGTGTCCATGCTACTGTCGCTATAGCCGGGGAGACTGGTGTGTAGAAAGGAGCAAAATCCTGTACTCATTCTTTTAAAATGTGTTTGGTGTGCATTTTAAAGCATGTTTTTTCTTTATTCTCTTCTTTATTTTCTTCCCCAATTGTAAAAACACAGCCATACACTGATGAGCTAATTGCACCGGGCTTAATTGGCTATTTCTGTGCTAGGGAAAGACATGGGAAGGTAAAGATAGCACAAGCTACCGTGGGGAATTCTCGGGTCCAGTGTTTTCCAGGGTGTATTGCAAGGCCTGCCAGCTCCTGATATGAAGATAGCTACTTCACAGCTACTCTAATTTATGCTTATCTTTCTACAGGCTTTGGGAAACAAGTAACAGAAGAGCAGCACACTCCAATTATGCCCTTGATATACTCCTTATCCTGAGGACCATAAGCGTGACAGGCTTTATTCTGTCTGCTCCTTGTGTTGGCTCCGTGGAGGAGGCATAGCAAATGGGAGAGAGGGATGAAGGGAGGGGAGTCCTGTGGAGGTAGCAGGAGGGTTGTTTCTCTTGGTTTTAAAAACCTTAGGGATTTTTCTTTCTTCTTGTTTTTTTTTTTTCCTTTATAAAAGTGCAGCATCTCGCTGGTGAGCTAAGCTCGCTTCAGTTTGTCAGAGTAGGATGAAATTTCTAGCATAACGGAGAATCAAGCCTGCTAGAGTGCTGCAGGCAAATTGAACATCGGTCCAGAGATTTCCAGAGCTGCTTTGTCTCTGTCACTTGGAATTTCTCCATACTTATCATCAGCAGCTCACCCTCTGCATTCCACACCCATTTCCTTAATTCACATCAGCAAAATGAACAAGACAAAGCAACCTTCCAAAAATAAAACTGATATTTTATTTGATGTGTGATTTCCCTCCTCACCACCTTCTCTCACTCTCAGAAATATTTATCCTTTCATTTCCCCCCCCAGCCTGCCAGGAACAGCCACTAAGGCATTTGACTTTAAATGATGAGTCTGTAGCTGGGAAGGGCAAGAGGGTGGTCTCTGAAGTGTTGCTGGGAGTTATTAGTCCAGGTTAATTACTAGGGGAATTTATGTGGTGAGCATCAATCAAGGCTTAGGCACAACAGATTCTGTTGTATGAACTGGCCTGTGCCCAAACTGCATAAGATTACTTTTGTCTTAGTATTATTACTGAATTTGTCAGCTGAATATATAGTCCGAAAATGAGCAACTCGGGCAAAACCCATCAAATATCCCAGGGCTGTGAATGTCATTCTGCATATCAAACAGAATAAACTTGGACTGCCTGAAGCGAGTGATAAATTATTACAATTTGGCATTGATCGGAAAGGGGCTAATTTCAGAAGGGGGCTACTGATGGATTGTAGCATGTTGCCCTTTCTTAGGGTTACTGTGTCATGTTAAGGAATTATGGAGTGAAGGATAATATACAGGAGCCAGTTTTGCAAGTGGAATTGAGGCGAAAGCAGCTTTGTGGCCCTGGTATTTCCTTCATCAAACCAGAGGCTCTTTTAAACACTTGGGAACAACTGACTATTATTCCCTTCTGGGACTGACTCCTTGAGAAGGCAGAGTTTGTCAAATAAAAGTGATCAAGTGATCCATGGTAAAAAATAATATTTTTAACTTTTTTTGTAGAGGATACAAAAGAATCAGAGGGGAAGAAAACAAAACAAAACATAAAGTTTAGAAAAAAATCAGTTGCCCCCTTAAAGTTGGTACCCAAGTGTCCTGGTTTGGGTGAGAACAGAACTAATTCTGTTCAGTGATGTTACAATTCAGCTCAGTTCTTCTAACTAATGGCATCAAGCCAAAGATACCACCTGGCCTCATCTTCCCCCATTATAGCATTTTCCTTTGTCTCCCAGTTGTTCCTCAGCATTTCCTCTTGGGTCCTGTGGAGAATATCTTGTCTGGCCCTAGCTTAGGGAGAAGGGTAGGGTGACAGTGGGATGGCTCTCAACCCATCCCAGCTTCATACGGATGAGTTGGAGAAAGGTGTGTGAGATGTGAGCTGGACTGTCTTCTCCATTTCTTTAAGCTCCTGACCAAGTGAGGTGGCTTTGAATGCCCATCTTCACTTGAGGCCACCACAGAAGAGACACTGGGTCAGCTGGGATTGCAGGTGGGGTTCAGCCCTCCAGTGTTGCACTTATTGAACTAGGTGCAAACTTTGGCTGAGAGAAGTCCTCTGGAATCTGAAGTTAAGTAAAATTAATTAAATGGCAACCAGAGGCTCTTAATGAAACTGAGCGATCTGCAGGTTACCAGTTATAGCAACCAAATGTATTTAAAGAAACAGTCTGAAGAAAATCACACTAAGGCTATAAGAAGGTAATGTAAACCACACTGCTTAAAGCTGTTACAGCACTTTCACAGCCCCAGGATGCAGAGTGACAACAGCAGGCTGGTAGAAAAGTCCTGGGGCTCACATACAGCACTTGAGAGCAGCAGCTGGGTGGCTGAGATTGCTTCTTAGAATCACAGAATCATTTCAGCTGCAGAGACCCTCAAGATCATCAAGTCCAACCTTATTCCCAGCCCTAGCAAAACCCCTAAACCCTGTCCCCAAGCACAAC
>JAAGNO010001588.1:0-11664 GCA_033439905.1 Ceryle rudis
AACAGAACAGAAACTCGCATCTGTCACGGTTTCGGGTCAGGGCAGCCCCTTAGACCTTTAACGGACAGTTCAGCTCTCGCTCAAACCAGGACACCTTTGTATTTTGCGCGTGCCGGGCGTGAGACGTTCCCGTCAGACCAGCAAGGTGGCCGCGGCGCCCCCTCTTGCCCAAGCCAGTGAGAGCGAGTTCGCTCGCGCGCCGCCGCCGTGAGGCAGGGGGCGGACCAACGCCCGGGGACGTCGCCGCGGACGGGGCGGGGCGGCCGCCGTACGTGACGCAACCGACGCGCGCCGAGCGCGGGTGGCGGCAAGATGGCGGCGGCGGCGGCAGCGACACCGTGTTCGGGGGAGGCGGAGCGGCTGGACTTCCTGCGGGAGAGGCATGTGCGCTTCTTCCAGCGCTGCCTCCAGATCCTGCCCGAGCGCTACTCCTCCCTGGAGACCAGCAGGTAGCGGTCCGGGCTTCTGCCGCGGGCGACCCAGGCGTCTGCTTGCCCGCCCCGGGTTCGGCGCCGCGCCCGGGCCGCGGTCGCCGCCGTGTCGGCCTCTGGGACCTCCAGGCCCCGCCGCCCTCGGGCTGCCCGCTGGGGTTTCGGCGCGGCCCGGGGAAGGCGGGACAAGAGCCCCCTTGCCGTCCGCCCGGCGCCCCCGTCTCCCTCTCGGCGAGGTGGCGGCTTTTCCCTCTCCGGCGGGCAGTCGCGTTGATAGGAGGTCCTTCCCGGGGAGCTGCCCGCTCGCCCCGGCCTCCAGCGGCTGTGCGCAGGGCGCAGCACCGCACCGCGCCGGGCGCCTGAAACGGGGTGGCAGAAAGGAAGGCGAGCCCTGTGCGTCTGCCGACTACCAGACGGCTCCCAAAAAGTACTAGTAGATGTCTGTGCTCGCTTCAACTCCCCAGTATCCACGAAGGAAGGCTTGATGATCCTTTTAATCTCTTTTGAGTCTGGTGCTTCCCTCTTAATCCACCCTGGAAGCCGATTTTAAAATAAATTACTTGGGCCTTTTGCAGCTCCAAGTCAACATGCAGGAGACCCTTGCTTATGTAACAGAATTAATTTAAATCTTCACTAACTACTGTAAGAGTTAAAGTACTGGTGAAGTATGTTCCTCACTTTGAATTAGAGGCATACTTGTTGCTATAATGGCTTCAGAATGCATTTTTTTCAGATTCTTGAAGTCTTCACATAAGGTAGTCAGTTACATCTGAGGCAAAAGATTAATAATTTGATTGTCAAGCTGCAGTTGATAAAAACTTGGAGCCAGGTGAAGGGTTTGATATCTTAGTGAACCAATAAATTAATCAGGTGCTTTTCACTTCTTACTGTCTTGCAAGTCAAGCTGTGAAAGTTGCTTAATGACTTTAATCAAGTCTTTCTGCTACATTTATTCAGCTTATTATTTCAGTTGAGTGTGCAGACACTTGTCAAAAACATGTAAGGACTAGTATGGATGGTACAAAACTGTGTGTGAAATAATACATAACTTTATATTTGTTAGATATTTTGATTTCTAAAATGTAATTTTTTTTTTTTTCCATTAAGAATTAGTTATGTTTCATTGTGCTTTGTCAGTTACTTTAAACGACAGCAAGAGGCATGCTGTACTCTCAACTCTAGGCATTAACATTACAATAACGCGTAAACATTTTAGGTCATAATGCGAAGGGCTAATCTTAGGCACATGGACCTATGAAGAAAGACTAAAGAATTGGGGCTTGTTCAGCCTGGGGTAGGGAGATTCTGATCACAGTCTTCCATTACCAAGGCACCAGTTAGAGATGGAAGTGTGTATTTCACAGGGGACCACTGTGTCAGGGCTGGGGGAGTGAATTGCTTCAGGGAAAATCGTCTGGATGTAGGAAAAATGTTCTTCACTGATAGAATAGTTAAGTACAAATAGGTTGCCTAGTGAAGAGGTGGAGTCTCCCTTGAAGATTTGGTTTTTCAGTCTTGGGTCATCTCATCTAACACCCTGTGCTCTGCAGAAGGTGGGGCCGCTCATCTCCAAAGGCCCTTGACAACCTAGACATTTCTGTTCTATGATTTACATTGCTAAGCTGTTCAGTTGACCAGCTGTAATAGACTTTATTTTACAGTGGGTCTTCCCCAGTTTTACTGAATAATGCTTATAATGATACTAATTGTTCTGAGAACTCTTGAGGAATTAATGAGGTGTCTGAGTTTAAATGTAGTGTGTGGTAATAGTAGCCATAATATGTTAAATAACCAGTGCCCATAATGTCTGTGCAGTACTGAAAAAAACACTTGTCTGAAAATGAGAACTGTCAATTTGAAACTGTTTCAGAATGCCTTAAATTTTGGTTAATGAGCACCATCTAATCCTTCATTAAGAATAAAAGTCACAATCATCTAAATTCATGCATTCTTTGACGTGAAGTTTTTACTCAGCCAGAGGTTTTTCATTTCTCTTATACTGATTTTTAGATCAGTGTTCTGCAGCTGTGGATTCTGTGTTGGAATTCTAAGCTGGGGGTTGAACCATAAATGCATCATCCCCAGTTTGACCTTGAGGATACTGAATTTGCCTTTTTGACAAGTTCAAGCTCAATGAGTTCTGCAAGCCTCCTGAGCTGATACTGCTGCAGAAAAAGGCTGTTACCTTTCTATTTGCACTTCCCTTTTTCCTGTATTTGTGTGGTTCCATGGTGACTTAGACTCAACTAAGTTAAAGAGAGACAGAAAAAAAAAAATTGTCAATGAGTTGACTTTGGTTCACGGCACTGCAGCAGAAACAACTGTGTTTGTTGTCACCAAGCAGGGTGTTAGAAGGTGAAGTTTTCCACGCTGCAGCTCCATTGTAACTCGAGCTTTAGTTTGTCAAACAATAAGATACAATGACAAAGAAATTTGATTTCATGTTCTTTACTCAACTTACGGGATCAAAGCTTTCATAATTACTTTTGTCTGTAGTTATTGCATGCAGCATCAGCAACAGTAGTTTTTAAGTAATCTGAGTGATAAGTGTTTCATATGTACTGATGTTCGGTACTGTTGAGATTTTGCAGAACACAACTCTCATGGTCTCTTAAGTCTTTCAGATTGTGGTACTCATGGTGCTCTTTGTATCTTGCTTATTCAGTTTCTCAAATAGGTCACTTCAAATGCTTTCTCAGTTCTGCTGGGAAACTTTGTCCATGCCTGAAGATGAAGAGCTCTGAATCTGTCATCAGAAATGTCTTTACTTGCTTGTCTTGGAGGGGAACTTGGAACAAGTGATGGCTGTTTTGTAAGCTTTCAGTAGGTCAGTTAAAAATAAACTTCATCTGTCAAGCTTTGATGCTTGACTTCCTAAATTAATACGTATGCAGTAACTGAAGTGATAGAAGGCATGAAGAAATGATACAGCAAAAGTGATGCCCAACCTGGAAATTGTCTTACAAAGGGTTGCTGTGTGAGCAAACACAGTCAGGATGCAGGAAAAACCACAAAACCACAGACAAAGCGCAAGGAGTAAGTTTACTCTTATCTCATGCATTAGGGGATCCCCAAAGCAGCACTCAGGCAGAGGTGCACAAGCAGGAATGCAGGCGCTGCAGAGCTTGGACCATACTAGAAGAAGATTTTGGGGGCTTTTTTTGTGTATATCAGGGGTTTCTGCAGACACAGTTTTCCACTTTCATCTTTCCTACAGCAGGGCCCATACCAGACCTGTGTTACTTGAAGACAGATGTTCTTGTCAAGTGCCCAGGACTAAACAATAGTATGATAAACGTGTTTTTCAACACCTCAGCAAGTTACTTGAGCATGTTTACACTCCTACTCACCAATCCCTGTTACTTTCCCACCGTTGCCCTCTGTGGCAATCACTGTATATGAAATTTTTGCTTCATGGTATGTGTCAGCTTAGGTGCTGCTAAGTTGTTTTTATTAGTCTTAGAACACATGTCTCTTAATTTTCCATGAGTCAGGGTAGTTTATGGATTAAGGATGCAGCATCTAGGTGGCTGTATCAGGACCTATGTCCAGTGGTGCCTGGTGTTCTTTCCCATCATAATGTGAATTCTAACGCTGTACAGGGACTTCCTTAGTCGTGCTGGTACTATTAACAGAGAGAATGAACTCTAAGTAAACTGAAACCTAACAGTGTAAAACCACTTATTACATTCATTTATCTGATACATGTATTTTTAAGTTAGATTTATTGTCTGTGTTGTATGTACAGCATTGTGGTGTTTGACCTAGTTTGCAGCAGTCTCTAGTGCTGAAGGCATGCTTGTGCCTCACTGGAGGTAACTTAGCTGGGTGAAAATGTCTTTAAGTACTTCTGGTAAAAGACTGTCAAACCTAGTGTTTGTGAAAATCAGAAAATACGTGCAGGGTTTCTGAACAGTAAATTCCTTGTTCGTTGTTGGTGGGGTTTTTTGTTTGTTTTTTTTTTGGTTGGTTTTTATGTTTGTTTGGGGCTTTTTTTAATAGAAGTAATGTTTGTCATTGAAATAGTGGGTTATTATCCAGAGTCAGGTTTTGGGTTATATAGAATCAATAGCAAAAGTTGATAGACACCTTGAAGTGTTAATTTTGTACTTTGAAAGACAATTTTTAAGTCATTGGATGTCTTAAAAGCTACCCTTGTTCCACATAGAAATACTTGTGCACAACTTTTTTTCTTTCCTTTCTGTACTGAAAAACTTTGTAATAATATAAAAGAGACGTATTTTGGAATCCAGTTATTACAGACTAAGTTTACGCTTTCTTTCTGCCTCATACTTGCAATAATGGAGGCTATTCCATGTTCAATTTTATTTTTGCCTTTTCTCTTTTTGCAAGGATCTCAGAGTTGCATGGGGGCATTTTTTGAAGAAGGAATGTTAGTGTTCAATATCCAAGCAGATTATAGATTAAAACCTTTTGTTTATGAGTGGTGCAAAAGCTGAGGATCAAAGTAAAAGATGGTGTAAAACCAAGTAACCTCTGCCTAACAAGCTGCCATTATTCAATTGACTTGTGGACAGCACTTGTGCTATATAATCCTAGATGGTAACAGTTCTGAATCAGAAGTTGTTGACTTAAATTCTGTTTGTGAATGGTGACTTGATGTCTATAGCAGCCAGTCAGCCCACTGGTAGGAATGTCACCCTTTGAGGTTTGTTTTGAAACTGTATTGAGATCAGTGTCTGCTGCATCGTCATTTGGCTGCTTGTGTTAATTAGCAGAATTGTTCTGGAGGTGTTTTGGGCTGACTCACATCACTGTGTTTTTTCTTTGGTCTTACTGTTTCAGTTCTGATGCAGAATTACATGCAGAAATTAAGTGGCTATAGAGACTGAGGTCCACATCTATCTTCTCATCTTCAGAGGTGCCTACTCCTAGTGGCTGGGGTGGCTCACCAGTTTGTGATGTAACTGCAAATTACAACTTAGTCTCCTAAGGAGAGGTGGCGTTGATTTCTGGATTTCATTAGCATGCTAAGCTGTAGTTTCTGCCTGTATAGCAGCTGTTTCACAATCCATTGTCTTATCTAGTGAAAGTAGAGCAAGGATTTATAGAATAAGGATTGGCAGATGCATGTGTGTGTGGTAAGGTATCCATCCAGCTAATTTGTATTAAAGAGTCAGAACTTTGAAGGTACATGAACATGTTTATTACATGAAGATTTCCTCTCATAGCAAGCTATCTCAAGTTCCTTACCCAGTGGTGTTGCTTTGTTGCTCTGCCGGAGCAAGTAATTCAACTGTTTGAGGAGCCATGCTGTAAGATAGATGACTGCAATGGTTTGAGGTAAAAACAAAGCCCTCAAAGGTGTTATTTAATGGGTACGGTAGCACACATTTATGGAAGGAAAAGACCTGTTGTCAAGAAAGACATTCACCAAGCTAGTGACTCCACTCCTGTATTGGATACTTGGCTTTGATGTGCTTACTTTTTACATTTTTAATGTTTAATTAAGTTAGTCATCTAGGCTCCTTTATACCAAAGGACAAGGAATAAGTACCTCTAGGTGATAAATCATCCTATGTGCTTATTTATACATTGATTACTTACAGAGGAAGCCTTGCTGTTTGACACCTAACTCCTAAACATCTGAAATTGATTTGGGACACAGTGAGAGGCAGTTTACTTTCAGTCAGGGTTACCTTGCATTTGCTGCATATTTAGTGAATTCTTCATGTAAGAATTCATCACGGAGAACTACTGCTACACATGTTAATAGCCTAGCTTAATTTGTAGTGCTTTTTTTTCAGGTAAGCAGGCCATTGGGTTAATGTCTGAACTGGCATATCATGACTGTTAAAAAGGAGGGATGGCTTATATGTAAATCCTTGTTGAGACAGGGAAATGTTTACAGTACAAAGAATATAATTTTGTCCAGTAGATAAATTTCATGATTTCTGACCTAGGCTTTCTGTGTTGCACCACTGTCAAAGGCTGAGAATTCATAGATATTTCTGTTTCTGCAACCGTTTGTTAATTTCCCCATGATATTTATGGTGGAGAGTGTAAGTCTTATCTTTTTCTTTTAGGTTGACAATTGCATTTTTCGCACTCTCTGGTCTGGATATGTTGGATTCCTTAGATGTGGTGAACAAAGATGATATAATAGAATGGATTTATTCCCTGCAGGTCCTTCCCACAGAAGACAGTGAGTGAGTTTTTAGTTGTTTTTTTTAATTGATATTAACATCTTTACTTTTGCTTTTCACCTGGGGAATAGTGGATGGCTCTTGGGTTTTATAAAATACAACACTGACATTCCTGAAGTGCTGTCCTGATAATTTCAGGTGGTAATGTTGAGCAAATCCTAGAAATAGATCCCTCTGAAGTAGTAA
The DNA here is from genome assembly GCA_033439905.1 of Ceryle rudis. Taxonomy (NCBI): domain Eukaryota; kingdom Metazoa; phylum Chordata; class Aves; order Coraciiformes; family Cerylidae; genus Ceryle; species Ceryle rudis. Next base: position 6,785 of record JAAGNO010001588.1, read on the forward strand.
AGCTGGAAGAAGCAATTAAGTATAGCTTTTTCATGTATACAAGGTGAAGCTATGAAATTAATTTAAAGGTAAGACAGTATAAAATAGTATACTGAATTTGGACCTTTAAGCATCTCAGAGGAATGTTTCACCTGTTTCTAAAAGAAATGTGTGTATTATATGAGTATTACAAGTTTACTAGTGATTATGTTGACTTACAGTAATTGTAGCTATGTCGGGAGCTCTGAGCACAGATGTGGTTATTTGGAACAGCTCTTGGAAAATGGGAGATGTAAGGTTAAGAAGCAAAAATCATACACAGTTCCTGCTTTAAAATGAAAATCTGTTCTTTGTATCTGGGAAGGTTAAATATACCCAAGGTTTTTAGAAGGAGTTATGCTGCTGTTGCATCCTAGCTTGGAAGGTACACAGGAGATCCAGGCTGGAAAGGGAGCACACACGCAGTGTCCCTTTCCCAAAGAATGACTTGACAGAAGCTAGGCAGGTGCTGTTTCTGTGTGCTAGTTAGTATTGGCAGTTTTTTCCTGTGGCAGTGCAGATGAATGGCTAATATTAGTAGAGGAGGTTGAAAGGTGAGGTGAGGGTGAGGCACTGCTGCTTTATGACAAGAGGTGCTGGTATGGGGATAGCTGCAGGCTGATCTCTAGAGAAGAGGTAATTCCAGGTGTGCATCTTTAAAATCATGAGCATGTACTTCATGTGTTGGATGGCTGTAGAAAGAATATTGTGTGTTTCCTTATAATATCTAGTCTAATTACATACTACAAATTAGCTGTCTTTCCTAAAAGCAGTTCTATGAAATAAAAGCATTTTTAAGAAGTAAGCACATGGAAGTTGAGATTGATCATGCTTCGTTTTTACAGTAATAGAAATCATAGAATCATAGAATGGTAGGGGTTGAAAGGGACCTCTGGAGATCATCAAGTCCAACCCCCCTGCCAGCGCAGGAACCCCTAGGGAACATATCAAGGTGGGTTTTGAAAGTTTCTAGAGAAGGATCTCCACAGCATCCCTGGGCAGCCTGTTCCAGTGCTCCGTCACCTTCACAGTAAAGAAGTTTCTCCTCATGTTGAGGTGGAAATTCCTGTCTTCCACTTTGTGAGCATTTCCTCTTGTCCTATCACAGGGAACCAATGAAAAGAGTACGGCTACCTGACACCCACCCTTAAGATATTTGGAAACATTAATAAGATCCCCTGTCAGTCTTCTCCAGCATAAACAGCCTCAGGTCTCTCAGCCTTTCCTTATAGGAGAGGTGTTCCAGTCCCTTTATCATCCGTGTATTTCCCTGTCCCTCTTGAACTGGGGAGACCAGAACTGGACACAATCCTCCAGATGCGGTCTCACTAGAGCAGAGTAGAGGAGGAGGAGACTGGACCCAGTACTGACCCCTGGGAACACCACTTGCTACAGGTTGCCAGCTGAACTTCCTGCCACTGATCATGACGCTCTGAGCTCTATTGTTAGCCAGTTCTCAACCCATCTCACTGTCGCCACTTCTAACCCACACTTTCTGAGCTTACACATGAGGATGTTAAAGCCTTCCTTCAAAAGCTTTGGTGGACAAAAAGCAAGGTAGACAGCATCCGCTGCTTTCCCCACATCTACCCATTCCGTCACACCATCATAGAAGGCTATCAGATCAGTCAAACACGACTTCCCTTTAGTGAATCCATGCTGGCTACTCCTGAGAACCTTCTTTACTTCCATGTGCTTAGAGATGATCTCTAGAATGAGCTGCTCCATCCCCTTTCCAGGGATGGAGGTGAGGCTGACAGGTCTGTAATTTCCAGGGTTGAAATACCACTTTTCTTATTTTGGAGACTTCCAAACCATGAGATCCACCCCAGGCTTTAGTTTTAATAGATTTGGTTTTCTTGTGTTGTGTATGATAGAAAATTAGGGGTTTGAATCACATAATTATTCCCACAGTGTTTTTAATTATGAGAAGGTCTCTGTCCCTTGCACTAAACCAATTTTTCAGGGTGTACATGCTTTGGGTTTAGGAGTTTCTCACTTTTTGATCTTTATCCCAGTCTTCAGAAATGTATTCTGAAAGAGCAGTGAAGTATGCGAGAGGGAGATATTAGAATAAGCTTTTTTGTGTGTGTGTGTTTGTCTTTGGTAGTACACAGTAATTCTCAGGATGGCAGGGAGATGGAGTTAGACTTAGCCAATAGTCCCTAGGGAGCGCAGTGTAAATGTCAGCATGCAGATGTGGAGGAGGCTAACAGAGCAGGGCACAGCTGAGGTGTGCTCCTTTTTTTCTAGCTATCATCCCTTCATGAAACTATAGGATAGAGTAGTTTTGGGGAGGGAGTTTTCGGTAGTGCATTCTGTGTTCTTAAGTGATCAATCTCTCTTTTTCACTAGAACAAACGTCTCTCTAATCCTATACTTGTGTGTCACGTTGTAAAAACTCTGCTCTTCTCACACTTTTCTGCATTTGGTTATAACACTTCTCTATCTGTTCACATGACTCTTAAAACTTCTACATTATTTTTATCCAATTTTTAATTCATCTAATGGACAATAGATGATGCTAAATGTCAATGAGGCCAACAGGAGCAAGTTGGATATTGAATGACTAAATATGCAGAAGGGAATGTGTATCCTCATGTAATAGCTTTCTGTATTGACAGAAATTTCTGTTTTTACAGTCCTGGGTGTGTGCAACATAATGTCAGCCTCTTAATCATAGAGCTCTAACTCCCTCTTTTGGCCTGTTTGAAGAAACAGCTAAACTCTGGCAGGCTGCATCAGTGAAGTTTTTTGTTTTCAAAGTGCTTATGCATCTGTAATTAAAGAGAATGGTTGCTAGCTTGATGCATCAGAATACTTCAGAATCCAGGTAAAGAAAAAACCCAACTAAACTCTGCTTTTAAAGAAACATTTTATTGCAGCTTTTCTTACGTGCAGGCTGATAAATCACACTCTCCTTGGAAAATTAATTTTTAAACATCTAAATTACAACACAGTTTTATGATGTAGTTTCTGGAATTATGAATTCCATCATTCTTGCTTTAAGTAACTATTGTACTTGATACAGTCTTCATTAGTTTTGTCTCTGGTACTGAAAACCTCTTTAAAACTTACATTTTAAATTGAAATATATTTTTTTCAGAATCTTGGGGTTTGTTTATGATTGTGTCACTGTTTTAACTTCGTAAAAAGAGCAAAAAGACAATTCCTGTAATTTTCACCAGAAAAAGAAATTTCCCTGTTGTTCATTTTTGTTCCTTCAGAGGTGCATATCCATAGCACTTTGGTTGCTCTTCACTGAAAGCACTTTTTTAAGATGGCAAATTCAAATTATTTTGAGAGCTACTGCTACCTTACAGTCATTTTTCCAGTGGAAGGAACACAGAGCAGTTGATGCTCTGCAAACTTAATATCTGGGGGGTTTTAATCAATATTTAGTAGGTGTACTGTATTCTTCCGTGGGTTTATTGTAACTGTGATTCAGTCAAATAATGTCCTTTAGGTACCATTATTTTAGGTCAAGTGTTTTAGAGACTGACTCAATACCAGTTCTAATAGGGAGGGAACAGCATGTCACACAAGTGAGCTGACACACAGAAACTTACCACCTTTAACCAAATCCTTGCTCTCTTGTCATTACTGTCTGCTGCTTATAGAAGAGAGAGCCCCTTCAAATAACTTGCAAAACAGTCTGGCTGTATATTGTGTAGATTTTGGCCATTATCGCTTGTCCTTCACTTTTACTAAATATTCTGTTTAGTTGCATGGCTAATACATGATTTTGTTTTGTTTGTGCTTTCACTGCAGAAAGATCTCCCTATTTCCTTTCAGAAAGAAGTTGAAATCTTGAAAAACTTTTCATTTTGAGGACGGTGGTGCTATTTTACAAGCTTTGTCAGAAATAAAATGTATTTAGACTTAAGATATACTTTTTAAAGTGTTAGTGAAATTGAAGAGGGTTTACAAAAGACCCTGTTTCAACTACTTGTTCTTAAAATTCTTGTCATGTCAGAGCAGCTCCAACACAGAATTCCAAATTTGTTTTCACTACCTTAAAGTGCAACTTTAGTTGAACTTAGTGTGAGAAAGACATATCCCAGTTTCTTGCAGGTCACGTTTAAAACCACTTCAGCATGTCTGAAAGAGGGTGTCTGGAGCTCGGTACTGAAGTAATCTTAACTGCAGATACTGGATGCACACTCCTGGGCTGTATTCATGCACTATCCTCCACCATAGCACCACTGGCCTCATTTGGCCTTGCTTGAAAAGTGATTTACCTTGTTGAAATGACAGAAAAGCACACATTCATTTATCTAACAGAAGGTTAGCTTTGTGCTGGTGAACTGTGTTGGCTGGCAGTGCTAGGGCCAGCCCATTAAGGGAGAGGGAAGAATATTGTACTTCTTAGCAGCTGGACACTTGACGAGCTTTGCTATATGAAGAAGTGAGACTGAAAGGAGAGCTGCCTTTGACTCATGCATAGCAGGCTGAAAATATTACACTACATCAGGGACCTAAAACTTTCTTCCGTCAAAGTCCAAATATAGTTTGTAAGAATGATTCTTTCTTTACTTGTGTCAGTACTGAAAAAATGTCATTGACTGGTTTTGAGATCAGTGGTATCTGTCAGCTTTCTGATCATGAGTTTCTTGAGCAGAAATATGAACTTTCTTTCAACAGCTTTCTTTAACGGCTACATCTGAAGTAGTTATCAGGGTATATAATGGACTTCTATTTTAGGGAGTGCAATTTAGCATTTTATGACATAGGCTAGTGCTTTGATTTTTTAAGAATAATTATTTTTTAGCCCTAGTTCAGTAAGAATTGCTTATGCTTACTTTTATCTGGTTATACTGACTGTGTCACTCTGTGTTAAAGCTATGCTTTACTTTTTTATA
>JAAGNO010001589.1:0-18579 GCA_033439905.1 Ceryle rudis
CTTGCGCAGCGCCCGGCACTGTCCCGGGCATCGCGGCGGCCTGCTGCTGCTGGGTTCGCTCCAGCTCACCACCCTAACCGGGCCCTGTGGCCACGGGCCCGCCAGGGCCCCCCGGCGGGACAAGGCCCGCCCGGAGCGGCCGCCGCCACCGCCGCCACGCGAGGGCGGGGCGCGTTCCGCTGCCCGCCCGCGCAGGCCCGCAGCAGCCACTCCCCGCCTCCTCACCGTGTCGTTGTCGGCATCCCCCAGGCAGATAGCGTGCGGAAAGAGGCTGCCGCCGAAGTCGAGAGCCACACACTGCACGTAGCTAACGGACCGCATCCCGGCACCACCGCCCGCAGAGGCGGAGCTCTCGCCGCTGGCTGCGGGGCCGGCCGCCAGCCTGGGGCCGCGGGGGCGACGGCAGCTCCGCAGCGATGAACGCAGCCGCGACGCAGCGGGAGAGAAGGCGGGGATCACATGAGGGAGAGGTGGGGCGGGGCTCCCGGCAGGCCTCGCTCCCCCGGCCGTTCTTCAGCCGTGACAGCGTCTCGGAGCCCGTTGCGGCCGAGGGCAAAGGCAGGGGCCAGCCCGGCCTCAAGCTCCGAGGTTGGAACTGCTCTTTTCGCCTTCGCGCTCTGGGCCGCCTGGCCTGTGGCCGCGGTACCGCGAGTCCCTCCGCTCCGACGCAGCGAGTGCCGGCCCGCCCGCCCTCACCCGGCCTTAGCGGCCGCTCGCCAAGCGGGAACAGGGGGCAGAGCCAGGGCCTGCCAAGCGCTGCGCCCGCGGGCCCTGCTGCCGTTTTGCACAGTCCCCTTCGTCCTAACAGCGAAACCGCTTCCCTGCCGCCTTCTGCGAGGCGGTAAAAGGGCACGGTACCATTATCCATCGTCCCCGCTTCCCTCTGGCTCCCCTTGGGCAAAGACCGTCGAAGGGGGACGCTAAATTACTTCAAAGGTAGTGGGTAACTATTGCAAGAATCCTGCACCGGAGGGAGGATGTATAAACTGAGACAGCTAGGAGTGGTTTAACAGAGTCAGTATTATAATAAGCATTTTTCTGTAAGGATATAACAAATTATTTATAGTTTAGATGTTTAGAAGTTGATGGATGACCTGACTTATCAACACTATGCTAGCTTCACCTGGCAACTAGACCCCCTTTTGAAGACAGCATGGAACCTCCTTTCAGCTGCCTCTCGAGGGCATGTTTAGTGTTCGCAGGAGGTTTAAATTCTTATTTCATTTTTACGTAGTAAAAATGAGGGCAAAGGGTCATTTCAAGATTGCTCACACTTAACCATAATCCACTCTTAACTTCAGGAAATTTTTAATGCTGTTTGCTTTTGAAAATATGCTGAGGAACTGTCATCCCTGCAGGAAATTACTGAAAACTTACTTAATTAGAAATTTATCATTAGGACTTGGCCCTATGCTTACTTTCTCAACAACTGGTTTCAGGCACAGGGGCTCCTATTTCCAGTAGTAACTCCCCACAAGTCAAGCTATTTTCTTGCTGGAGAAAACACACCCCTTGCTTGACCTTCCTGCTCCCCTTTACTGTTCATCTGTGTCTGAAAATCCATTCTTCTAACTTCAGGTGATGGACATTCTTCAGGCCTTGTAACCTGGCTGTAACGTTCCCCTGGGAGGTTGTTGTGCTTTGTACAGGGTGAAATAGCTCACCCGAGTCAGAACTCAGGAAAACACCTGCGGTACCCAGCAACACTAAGATCTTGCAAACCAAAATCATTTCCTTTAAGGTAATAACCTAAGACTGTTGTTGTTCATTAGGATTTAGAAGTGTTTGTAACAGGTTAAACCCTTATCGCTTATTTTCTCTTCAAAGCCAGTCATTTTCAAGTACAAATGGAGGGTGTGTGGTTTTTTTTCTGGTCCAGTTTTACAAGGTGAGGAGGAAGGTAGCAACATGAACAGAAAATAAACTCTAGGTAGAGGTTACAGACTGCTTTTTGTACGATCTTCAGCAACGTTTTTTTTTTCCTTTTGCAAATAAAGGAGTAAATACTGTATAGTGTTGTGGGACTTTTCTATAGCAATGATTGAACAACAAAAAAATAATGATAGTGTGGGGTTAGTGTACAGCTATGTGGATGAGAAAATGCTAAATATGCAAAGAACGGTAAATTCTGTGCAAATTCCAATAAAAACCCACAGAAATTTCTGTTTTCTGGAGTTCAACTGGAGCTTTATTACTTAAGCTGTGACTTGACAGTCTTCACCTTTAGCAATTTGCAAACGAGGCATACAAGAAAGGTTACAACACTTAAGGAAGTAGGAAGGGACTCCCTACTGAACAGGGGTGAATGGGGCAATCCCAAGGCAGAAGAACCGGGAGTGCCAATTTGTTCACAAGTCCCATGTCAGGACTCCTGGAAAAGGCTGATTACTTGAAAGAAATCAAGGAAATAAATGTAGGAAGCAGAACCTGGGATTGAAGTGAGCTGGAACAAGAAAGAGACAAACACCTATGGCAAAATGCAAATAAACCAAGCAGAGTAAATCCAGACAGAACCCAAACAGTAACAGAGGCTGAATGAATAAATAAAGTCCCTAGGATTAAACCAGATTTATGCTGCCACTCAGCTTCTTCAACCGACATACTAAGCTGTAACTGACTGTGGCATGGTGGCTTCAGCCTCTGCTCCCCTGAAGCCACTGTCCAACCAGGTAGAAAAATAAAGGTTTAATTCACTGGAAATCATTTCATTTACAAAACTAATGGAATAGGGTTTGTTCTTATGCTTCTGTGTCAACTTCCGATTTATCTTCAACTCCATTCTGCTCGTCTTTCATTTCTGCATCTTCAGTGTGGCTGGTTTGAAGAGTAGCAGAAGACTAGAGACACAAAGAAAAAAAAATATTCCTTTGTTATAAAGATTCCTAGCATTTGCAAACAATACCATAAATATTATTTTACTCTTATCACTAGGATACCTGAATTAAGATATTAGGACCTTCAGCCCAGAGAACAATACATTTCTTTGCATTTTTTCCTGCATTTAAGAAACCAGAAGCAGTTCAGAGGTCGTTGAGAAATAATACCGGTGTTAGATGGTTACGATTCACGATGTGGTTTGCACACGGTTGCCACACCACCGAAATTCATTTAATTTATGAAGCTTTTGCAGAGAATGGCATTTATCCTGCTGCATTTTCAATGTGATTCCCATTCCGTGCCCTCACCCCCAACTTGTATAACACACACGTGGACTCGAGAGACGAAGAACTATCTTTGTTGCACAACTAGGTTCACAAAGAGTGATTTCAGCAGGGTAACAGTCACTCGAATGTCCTCTGGAAGAGCTTAGCTGGAAGAAAATCTCAGCTGACAAGGTGGCTGCTCTAAAAGCCCTCTCCTTGCTCTATCTCCCAGTCCACATAAAAAGGTGTGGGAGACAGAAAGCCATGTCACGAGGGTCTGATATCACATAACCAGCACACCCTGACCTTGCAACCATTTTCAAAAACAATAAAGAAAAGTAAAAATGTCCTGCTCATCTCAAAAGATAGTGCAGTGAAGTTGCTATTCCACCTGTCAGCCTAGCACCCTGAAGCATCTGGTTTGTTATGAAGTTAGGTGAGAACCAGACAAGAACAAGCAAGGACTTAAGTATGTTGGGAGAGGGGAACAGAAGGGGGACAAGGGGCAGAATCCTTAAACTGAAGTGTTGTATCAATTTAGCTGCAGCAAGAAGCCACAGCCAAAGAACATCCAGGCATCAAAGGTCAACCTTTCATCTTTAGAAGCGTTCTGTGAAGCGCAGAAGAGCTAAGACTCCTCTCCACAGAAGATATGTTAGCTAGCAATCCTGGGTGATAAAACATCCTGACCTTTCAAAATTCACACTTTACATACAGGAATTACTTCAATTAATGAAAAGAACTATTGATGCTAGAGTGGCTGTTGAACTTTGACAGACCGTAAGATACGCAGATGTCAGGAGTTGCAGAACTATATTCGCAGCTGCCTTCTTGGCAATCGGAAGATGTTTGGGAAACAAACGTTCTCCAGAACTCCTGAACTCTCACCACCACTAACAAAGAAACTGTTGGAGCTAGTGTAAAGCACCAGAAATCAATTAAGTGGAAAACATGTTTTCTTGCAAGAAAAATCCCCAAGACTGACCTGGGAGTAAGCATCCTTTCTTTACAATGCTATGTATGTTCCATCTGTCCCTTTTCATACAAAACCGTGTAAATTTGAGGTAGACAAGGTGGCTCCGAGAAGAGAAATGAAAGTAAACACATGCACATCCTCGAGATCATCTAACTATTGAGGAGAAGGAACCAGACCAAGAGCATCCTGGCCTGCATCGCGAATAGCATGGGCAGCAGGACTAGGGAAGTGACCATCCCCCCATATTTGGTGCTGGCGAGGCCACACCTTGAATACCCCGTGCAGTTTTGAGCCACACGCTAGAACTAGGACATTGAGCTGCTGTAATGTGTCCAAAGGGGACCATCAACCAAAGATGGTGAAGGCTCTAGAGAACAAGTCTTACGAGAAGCGGCTGAGGGAAGTGGGGTTGTTTAGCCTGGAAAAAAAGGAGGCTTTGGGAAGACCTTCTCACTCTCTACAACTACCTGAAAGGAGGTTGTAGTGAGACAGGGGTCAGTCTGTTCAAACAAGTAACTAGTGATAGGACATGAGGAAATGGCCTCTAGTTGTGCCATGGAGATTTAAACTGGACATTAGGAAGATGTTACCAGAAGGGTTGTCAAGTACTGCAACAAGCTGCTCAGTGAAGGGGTTGAGTCACCATCCCTGAAGGTATTTACAGGGCTTATAGATGTGGTGCTGAGGTACACAGCTTAGAGGTGGCCTTGGCAGTGTCAGGTTAACAGTTGCACTCTATGATCTTAAGGGGCTTTTCCAACCTATTCTATGACTTTACAGCCCGATTCTATCTGAAGTAGGTGGGAAAAGTGAAACCAAGTGCTGCATCTTCGCAGTATCAGATGGCGTGCAATGCAAAGAATGTGAATCTGCCTTTTGCCAAGAATACGACTCCACCAACTCTCTGTCTTGGGGACTGAGGTGTTAATTTTGTAAAGCATGAAGGCAGCCCTTCCATGCTTTTAGTGGGTATAGCTTGTTTCAGCCATCTACTCTTACTCTTGGATCTTGCCATGTCCCACAGCTCCCACCTAGTGGAGGAAGCCAGATTCCCAGCAGCTGTGAAGAAACCTGCACAGTGGAATCTGAGAGCTGACAATTCAAAAGTGAATATGCCCAACAGTGAAATAATTCTAGTTTATACTTTGCTCTATCTTTATCTCCCTTAGATTCTTCACTTTAAGCCTACCAGAAATAAAGGTACTGTATGGCTATACATGACAATATCTAAAAGGACTTTTTTTGAGGCTCCACTAAGCAAGGACCGTTGACATCAGGCTGCTTTAGGCACATAACTACGTGGCCCATGACACTTTCCTTGCAGCATCAGTGGGGAATGTCTGCATTCAGGTGTCTGCTCACACTCCTCCATAACAAGCAGAACTGCATCTGATAAACAGAATCCACAGAACTACTGCTACTCTTTGAGGAGGAAAAAAACCCAACAAACCAACAGCCACAACTAAAAAGCCAAGAGAACAGCTTGCCCACCAAACTATCCAGTTAGTGGTGATTACCCTATGCTTACTATATGACTAGTTGAGCAGAGTAAGAGATGAAGAATGGAATCTACCTCCCACTGTCGCTGGGAGAAGCTGATTTCAGCTAGATCTCAATTTGAAAGACTGGGGAAGGGGGAGGAAGTAAAGCTTGCGACGTGTTTTGTGCAGAATACAGTCAGGGACAGTCTGAGATGGCTGAATTGCCAGGATACACCCATCTGAGGACAGCGGGCCCCTGAACAGACTCAGTGGAAGAGTTAACCACAGGAACTGCCATACCAATACCTGACAGTTTTTTAGATTCTCCATGCACATTCTGGGAAGATGGACACAGAGGTTGGTGAAAATAACCTCTCAACATGCAAGCTTCTGCACTTCACAACGTTACTGAGAAAATTTGAGTCTTGACACAAATGCCAGAATGTCTTGGAAGTTACAGGTTTACCTAGTCCTTCTGGACCTTCTGGTTTGAGGAAAACAAACCGGACATTTTCTTAGGACATGCAATTCTCACTGGTAACTTTGAATGTTTCTTGCTAGTGGATACAACCGTGTTATATAACCCGTAATCAAACACTGCTGTTGTTAGCTGAACTAGGATTTACCAAAATTTGAGTGAAAGCTTGGCAGGAAGCCCATCCATACAGCGGAATAATGAAACTTCTGACAGTCTAAATTCTGATGCTTCATAATCAATCTGTGACATTTCAGATTGAGAACGACCACCACATCTTATTCTCTCCATGAGAAGACGGTGCCCAGCACAATCTGTATGACCCGAGTAGATGTGTCTCCCGGGCACCAGAATAGGCTGTTCTTTAGAACAATCAGTTCAGGGAGAATAGGCGCTTTTCTCAGCTCTTGAGTATTACATTTGCATCTCATCACTTCGATTGCCCTTCTAGTTGTCTTGTTCAAACAAGACGACCTCATCATTTTGCCTGTTGGCTATTTCGTTTTTTTCTTCTCCCAGAGCAAGCTACTCGAGAGTTCTCCCACTATATTCAGCTGTAGTGAAAAGTAAACTGAATACCTAAACCGCTATTCTTTGTCTAACACACGACACCACCTCTTGTAGTCTTCTGGAGTTAGCATGACTTACCTTTAAGTCTTTGTCTGCAAGCCTTTGGAACATGTTGGCATACATCTTTTTCTCTTTCTCGTGTTGCTCTCGGATTTTTTGCTGACAAGTTACCAGTTGCACTTTGGCAGCTTTGTTACTTGGATAAAGTTGTATCACTTTCTGGAAATCTCCACGGGCCAATTCAAAGTCATTGACAGCCAAGTGTGCCTCTCCACGCCGGAAGAGGCCTTTTTCATTGTTGCTATCCAATTCGAGTGCCTGTATTAAAAAAGAAAACCAAACCACATTCAAGAATGTATTTTTTTCTTTTGTTTTTAAATAATATATAGTCAGAACATACCAGAGACTGCTAGAAACTGTACCTATCTTCTGATGAACATTCATGAGTCTTGTCTGGGCTTACTAATAAGGTGAGTTGAATCCAGTAGAAGTAAGTACAAAGAGGACTGAATATAGAAAGCTATTTGACCGAGAACCAGCAAGTCTAAGTATCTAGTCCTGGCTCTATTCCAGCTCTTGGAAGGACCTTTGCCAACGTGACTACCACCACCATGTCTCACTGCTTCTAATTTCTTGAATATTCTCGATGTATCAGCAAGTTAGTAAAAGACATTCAAAGGACAACAATTACAAAAACAACTTGTTGGGTATTTTTACGTTGCGTATTGAGTACTACCCAACTGCCAGCTGATAAGAAAGACCAAACACCACATGGCCTTCTATCCCTCAAATTGTTAGAAGCAAGAAATAAACTGTCAGATTCCTTGTGCAGCCTAAGAATAAACAAAAGCTTACTACCTTGTTGCAGTTTTCCAAAGCCTGGGAGTATTCCTTCAGCTTGAGATGGCACATAGCTAGATTAAGGTGGGCAGCAAGCCTTAAGCTTTTGGCTTTCATATCCTCCTCATCAGAGAGTCCCGATTCATGCTCCAGCCATGACACAATCTTCTTATACTGTAATGCTGCCCGTTTGTATTTCCCCTCCTGTAAACAAGGCAGTTCAATTATCATGCAGCTCATCACAGTAACTTTCACCTCCCTCCTGCCCCTTCTGCCTACAATAGATCTGAAAAAAATAATTTGATCAGAAAATAACTTCTATCATCAAAATATACCACTTCTGAAAGCCATTACTGCATAGGATCAGAAAAATCTTTAGGAATACCTACTGGCTGCCCCATGAAAGCCAGCGTTGGTAATTCACTCTCAACTTGCACCTTATATTCAACTTTTGATACAAACCAAGGAAGACGGGACATTTCCAAAACAGCACGGTAAAGTCTGATACAGATAATGGAAAGGTCTGCCTTTAGTTTGTCAAACTGTTTGGAACACCTTCTCCGCACATCTCTGTTCAAATGAATGTTGTTCATTCATTGACAGCACTATACCACAGCAGGAAATTAAACAGTGTAACCTTGCTACTATTCAATGTTATCTGTAGATAGAGCAAACAGCTCTTAGAGAGAACTAACTCCCCGCAGAGTTATTTCTTTGGATATTCCAATTCTAAGGCTTTTTTGTTTTTTTTTAATACACCTTCTCCTCCAGTCCTCCATGAAAAACGTCACAGAGAATGCCGTGACCATCACTCTGAAGTGACAGCTGCTGGAATCATCATTATCAGCTCATGACATAACTAAGAAATGTGGTTATTGAGGACTCTAATTTACCTTGAAGTATTGAGTGCCTCTCTCCTTCACAATGCAGCTTTGTTCCAGCTTCTCATCCATGTTCATTTCCCAAGACTCCTTAGCCTACCCAAACATAAACAGTTCAAGTCAGTGATTATACTTCTGGAGAAACAAGTAGTCGTGCTGCTTCCCACTAACAGAGGTTTGGCAAAGTAGTTCTGCACTGCTACAGGAAACTGGGCTAGGGCACGAGAGGCACCGATGGCAATGGACAGGGGTACACTAAGAACAAGGACAGTCACAGGCAACAGCTCCCAGCGTGTCATCTCTGACAACAATGGCTCCCCTGTTTCACATAAGTGTTGAAGGATTCCAATTGTCCTTCTTTCAGCTGCACTCACACTTCTTCCACCCCACCCCTAATCTCTTTGGAACTTCAGTTCTGATTCCTACCTTTTCAAAGCTTTTGAGTTTCACTTCATACTGTAGCTCTGCATCTGCAGGGATCTGAAATTTCTCCTTCCCAGCACTTCCAAAACCATAGCTGTAAGATTGAGGGGTTGGAGGGAGGAAAAAAAAAACCACAAAGAGTTCCAAAACTATCCAGACAGCCATATTTGCTACAAAGGACATTGGAGGCAAAAAAGCCCTGTACAAATGTGGGATGCCTACAGCATTATTACACGACAGAAAGGCTTGAAGAAATGTAGGTGCTCCTATAAAATTAGCAAGCACAAGATAGAAGAAGTTTGGATAAACCTGGAGTTAATTTTGTTGACCTATAGGTTACCACTTTCAAGTTCTACACGTTTTGCTTTATATTCATAGTCTGATACTGTTTCCCTCAGAGCACCTGTACTTTAGTATTATTCTCAGAAGAGCAGACAGTGATAAACACAGATTAAGAGAACAGCTCTACACATAACACACTGCCAAATCAGCCCTTAAACAGGGAATGCCTAGAGAAAGGTTCTACACTGCAAACCCAGCAAGAAGCTTCACATTATCAGGAAAACCCTCAAAATCAGATTGTTTTGCTTTTCTTCTCTTATCAGGTTCAGTTCCAGTTTAAGAAAAACTTAACCGAGAACCCGATGTTGATTACAGTTTGATGGAAACAATCGGTGCAAACTCCACTTTCCTTCTGACGCGTTCTCGCTGTAAAGATAAAATTCTGCTTCTATCCAAGCCTGTTTAAGGTTACAAGATTGGGCCATCGTACGCCTCAGTTCCTAATCTCAAGAGTTCTCACGGTGCTCTAAAGTTTGGATATTGTTTCTCACAGAAATCCTGAAGATCTTTTTCCAAAAGGCTTTCAAATACCAGTAAGTGTTTTCTCCTGACAAGGGATTTCTTTCTCTCTGATATTCTTTACCAACCACATCACCTGAGGACTTGCTATTTGATCACACTGGGCTGCTCAGAAGGCTCGTGAGCTCTTTTCTGAGGCTGTTCTTTATCTATCTACATATGCACTTCCATACAGTAACTGTTTTGTTAAGAGAAACCACAAAAATATAATTTAAAAACAGCAACTTTTTTTTTTTTTCCCTCCAACCTTCACCAAGATGAACACTACAGAGACTTCAGTATTTCTTTTGGAGTGCTACCACTTCAACAACTAAGTGGCAAAACCATCTTAGCTTCATACTTCTCATACATAAAACTTCTGGGCCTCATCAGTTTTTTTACGACAGCATTGAAAAAGCTGAAAGGCATTCTAAAAAAACCACTTCATTCCTGACAGATGCTTAGTAGAGGTCCTTCAACTATGAAAAGATCAGAAACAGCATACTTTGGTTTGAGATAGAACACAGACTCCTCCAATTTCTCCATTTTCTGAATTGCTTTCTCCAGACCATGAGGAAGATCATAGTTGTCACCTTCTCCAATCTCAAACCGTAGTTCCCGTCTGTCAAAAACACGATCTCCACATCGGCCTTCAAACTGGACTGGTAACAAAAAACAGAATAACCCAGAGAGAAATCAGAAATTAGCTACGTATGGTAAGGGGCAGGTAGCACGGGTAATACAGGGAGTGCCAAAGCCTCCTCTTTAACAGCTACCTATGCTTAGTGCCTACTTGGCAGCAAATAGAGAACTTCTGCAGCTAAACTTGGGGACCTCTGTTCTTTTGTTGGGGTTTTTTTTGTTCATCTATGTGTTTGTTTTTGTTCATCTATCTTGGTGGTTTTTTCCACTCCACATACCAGAACTACTTCCCCTCTTGTTCCTCAGCAAACAGAAATACTTTTATTAGACTCATCTACCTTTAGTGATCAGATAAGCACTTCATCAGATTCAGTATCTCTGGAGAACAGTTGCTGCTGGAAAATGTAAATCTCACTAGAAACAAGAGAATGAAAGCTTAGTCTGTAAGCTACTTTGTAAAGGAAAAAGAAGCCTCTGTCAGGGCAAGGAGTTGTGGATCGGGAAAAACGTTCTGCCCTCCCACATAGTAAACCCATTTACTATTTGTGTAACATACTTACTTTCTACAAGAGCACCCTCATTGGGCTTGGAGTAGCCTTCACCTTTCTTACGGATTCTTCGGATGATGCCACCATCTTCATCATCGGTGAGGTCCTCCCCCTTGAACTCAAAAAGTTCTATCTGTGGAGGGAAGATAAACCTTCCATTTATTCTCATCACATCAATGCAGTAACTCACTGAATTTGTTCTCCACAGATCTTTGAAACTATAGTAGTTCAGAAAGTCCCTTGGTTAATGTAAGGTATTAGAAAACCAAGGGTGTAAAGATGCTCTACTCAGTAGATACTAGGTGAAACCTACTGAAGAGTTTGGTTATATTCAGGCCTTTATGTCTGGGGTTTTTTTCCCCAGCAACCTTGGTCTCCAAATACTACAGATTAAATCCTTTAATTGAAAGAACTGGGAACCTGGCTTCAGAATAAAGCTTACGTGAGCCACAATACTTTGGAACTACTGAAAAAAACCCAAACAACTGTTGTCTTTTTTAATAGTGTTTTTGCTAAAGCCTACAGGCAGGTAGAAGTATGGATAGTGGGTTTTGGTCTTGAGGTTTTGTTTGGTTTTTTAATATGATGGAAAAATATCCTTTGAGCACATTAAGCCAAGAAGAATTTGCTCTCAGCTACTACTCCGCAGTGCTACAACACTGAGCAACCTGCTCTAGTTGAGGCCGTCCCTGCTCTCAGCAGGGGGTTGGACTGGATGACCTCTGGAGGTCCTTTCCAACCCAGATACTTCTATGATCAGCAGCTGTCACACCCTCTTACTCTACAGTCAATTAGAATCACCAGTACTGTCACAGCATCCAAGGGCTATGAGATTTCTAAGTAATGAAAGGACAAAAGGAGAAGGAAAATTAAATAAAGATGCAATTCCTATCCTTAAGTCCTGACTACACCCTTTAATTCCACCTATGGTCAAACTCAGATCGACTTTCAAGTGCTAGGAGTATAGCCCAAACCGATTCCAAACGCTTGTCCTGCAATATTAGAACAAATTCAAGAGTATCTTCTCAGACTTCAGCTATTCTCCACCCGTCTCCTCATCCTCCTACTTTCATGCCACAGGACAACAGTTTGAAAACTCGTGTGTCATTCTCCCTTGCTTGCCTGAACAGAGTCAGTGTTCTCCTTTGACTCATTACATTTTCCCCTCCACTCTTATCATTGCGTGTTGTGGGATAATTTCAGGGAAAAAAAAAAAAAAAGAATTCTTTCCAGAACAATGATAAACCAACAAAACCATGATCTGGTCCACCTTTAATCTAAACTGTTTGCTGCAACAAATCGTTTAGGATTTTTAAGAGCTGGCATTAATGGAAGAGAGAACTATCCAGCCTGTATCTTCTCCCAAGTCAAACTGAAGTGGGATTACCATGACAAAATGGAAAAATTGTCTAGTCACAATTTGTTGTTGCTGCTGTAAAACTAAGAAACAAATAATTCTTTTATTATCCTATTTTGAGTAAAACAATAGTAAAGACAGCACAAAAGAACAAGCCATTATAATCATCATTGTTTAGACTAAGTACCTAATTTAAAAACCAAACAAACTTCAGAGCTCATTCTGTGGAGGTTCATGACACGGGGCTTAAGATACTTGGAAAGAAAAGGGAATTGGGTATTCACCAGCACAAAGAGTGATTCCACTTTGTAGTTTGATATATAACTAATAAAAAAATAACATTCTGATCTTTCTCTTCAGTCTGAAACGAGCCAAGTCACTGCAGAAGATCCCACTGATGACCATACAGTTTCTGCCACCCCATCCCTTTTTTTTTTTGCCTGAACAACAGTATTCTGTGGAAGAATCCATTCTTTTTGTATTGCTCAACAATCATGAGGAAGGGAAAAGAAAATAAAACAACAACAAAACAAACCCAAACCATCCTACATCTGTTATTTCAAGTCCTAATCAAATGCTGATGTGGTGATGACAGCTAGAAAGATCTTTTAACCTAAGTTTTGCAGAATCCTCTTTAAGGCAACGTGCACAAAGTTTTGGTATGGTGATGGTACTTGCAAAGGAACCGTGCTGGCACTGCTCTCAGTAATAAAACAGAAACACGGGAACACAACTGAAAAAAGCGGAATCTTAACAGATTTTCAGTGCCTGAGAGTCGTCCTAGTCAGAAATCACTCCTGCCTAATAAAACTTCAGAAAAATTTCTGGATCTAAGTTCCACCCCCACAGCTGGGGGCACATTCAGCACGATTTATTTGTTGTAGCCAGTCGTGTACAGGCCATTTTTTTTATGGAAGCACAAAATCAGCACAGGTAGCTTTGGTGCTTTTCTGCCTTTCCTCCTTTTAACACCACTGCTGAAACAGTCATTAGGGGATATAAACCCTACTTTTATTTGAACAGTACCTAGAAGATGAAGAGGTAAGACTGGCATCGTTAAGAAAAAAACCTAGGGGGAAGTGAATCATCTGGAGGACTGTATCAGCTAGATGAGTTAGTACTCTGATGAAAATAAACCTCCCATCTTGCAGTTACTGCCTTTACCAAAAGGCCAGGTATTATCTCCTGTTCCAGGACAACAATGTGGCATCCTCTGTACTAGTGCTAAGCCCTTAAAGAATCCTTTCTTATGGTCTAAAGTCTTCAGCTTTGAGATACTACGCATGGAGAGTAAAAACTCAGAAGCTGAACATCTTCAATCATTGCTACACTGAAATTCTGTTTATTTTAACCTTCCTTTGACCGAAGTTAAGTGAGCATAAAAAGGCAGGGGGGAAAAAAAAAAAGGTAACACTGTAAATACGTGTTTGTGTTTTTATCCCCCCCTTTAATCCTGCCTTATATTAAACTCAGTGCACAAATGCCCCTGATACAACACATAGCGTTCCAGCGCGTGTGGTTTGATCCAACAGAAATAAACCATGAGTATCCCCAGACAGATAAAAAATGCTGGTTTAGAACAGCTTTACAAGATAGTCTTCTTCAGCAGTCAACTGCAGAAATAATGACATTCATTTTGATGTGTTCAATTAGGAGTAAGTTCTCACGCCTTAGTGGCCCGGGATACGACCTGCTGGCAGTATTTCTTGAATCCTTCTGCACAAAATACCTCTGTAATGCTATTATTCACAAGTTAATAGGAAAAAAGAAATGCAAATACACTATCCAGATGTAATACAAATACAGCCTCAGGTCCATTTCATTTCTGAAGTGTTTTAGAAAAAAAGTAATTTAAAAAAAAAAAAATCACACTTCAAGAGCGTCCATTTGCCTTCTCTCAAGTGCAATAACTTTTGAAATATTTCTTGGAAAATTGAACTGTTTCAACAGTAACGAATAACGAGACAGTCAGAGCGTGCTCCAGGAACATCTTTAATATCACCCCCCATGGAAAAATCAAACGGGAGTCTCAGCATTCAGAGCAACCAGTCTCACTAGTGAAATAACACACAAGAGACAGCTGCTATTTCCACCACTTCTGGGGAAAGGAGGGAGAAGACACCTTAGAGATCACTAGGAAACAAATGCTGTCCTCTGTTAAGAAATACCCACGCTAACTAGCTCCATACTCACAAAGACATGCAGTCCACCTCCAAGGAGGCCAGCTGTCCTTGGGAACTGTAAAGCCAGCATCACCTAGATGCCCAGCTCCAGACTGCTCAATCTGTCACAAGGACCAAGCATGCACAAATGACCTTCTGCAGTGGCAAGGCTGATCGGTGTAGCCTGGATTCGCACACTTTGGTAATCAACGTGCAACCTGAATCCAAACTGTTCTTATAGTGCTTTATGGCTTCTTAAAATACTCGGCTCTGCTGAAAACAGAGCTCACAGTTGGCAGGGCTATTCAAATCCACGTGATATTCTAGCAGTTTATATGGGGTAATTATCTCTCTTCTCCCTCAAATACCTCATAAAAGAGGTTACAAAAAGACCCAACAAACAAACAGTATGAAAAACGATTACTGAGGACATTAACTGCCTTTTCTGTTGAAAATTTGATCTTGTTTAAAAGAAATACTATTACTTTGAGTCCTATTAAGTGGAAAGAGGGGTTTGGGTTTTTTTCCAACTACTTCAGAGTCTGCCATTGTGACAGTTCACCCTCCCAACCTGCACTCTCCTACAGTGAATCACTCCCTAACTGCAGAATTAAAACCACGAACACTGGAAAACATTCAAGTACTTTTAAAACTCCCAAATAAGGCAACCCAAGCCACTGCAGATCAGAGCCACTAGCAGCCCGAGCGGAACAATAAGCTTTGCCCACACTACCCTAACTGACCATATTTTTCTCTTTAGAAAACCTAACATTCTTCTTTTGAAGAGATACCCTATCGCTCATTTTCTGTACAGTGAAATAGAATTTTTGTTTAATGTTTCAAGCATACAGTTTTAGTGACTGTCTCTCACTCACCTCAAAAATCAGTGTAGCATTGGGAGGTATCTTCGGGGGGCTCCCGGCTGAGCCATAGGCATATTCCGGTTTACACGTAATCCGACAGATTTCACCAACCTTCATAGTTGCCACAGCAATGTCCCATGCTTTGATCACCTCACCTATAAGTCAAATTTCATTCTCGTGATTGTTAGGCATAGGTGGAAGGCATGACTAACTGTGATACTGAGCACCCTTACTTTTAGTATACAAAAGCTAAACCAGAGCAGAAATACTGTGCTCACTCTGATTTAGGTACATCAGTTTTAACCCTCATCGAATGATTAAGTTAGCTGGGGACCCAAATTTGGCTAAATTTCTTCATCGTAGGTGCAGTGATTCTTTTCCTCCCCTTCCTTCCTTGTCTACAGAGGATACAAGTTATCTGAATGCAGACATGGGCTGAAGCACTTGGCACAATCTGAAGCACGAGGAAGTAACAATAAACTCTTCA
The DNA here is from genome assembly GCA_033439905.1 of Ceryle rudis. NCBI lineage: Eukaryota > Metazoa > Chordata > Aves > Coraciiformes > Cerylidae > Ceryle > Ceryle rudis. Next base: position 15,689 of record JAAGNO010001589.1, read on the forward strand.
AAGAGGAAGGTCTTAGGGTGAGAGAGTGTCCGTGTTTGAAAACAATCCAAAACAACAGCCTTTTCTCTCTGTACTTTATCAATTGGCAAAGATCAGGATGAGTGGTAACTAATAGTTACATGAACTTGTAACAGAAAGGGGGAAGAAAGCAGGAGAGAAAATGGTATTCTTTCTAAAGCCAAAAGTGAACAGAAGCTGGAACTTCAAGTAACAAAATCCTATCTCAAGCTCTTTACTTGTTGATCCTTTCAATTCAATCCAGCAGCTTTTCTATTAGTCTTGTATTAATAGGTACACTTCATATGATTTCCATTTTAATACACTGCAGAATATACCTCCCAAATAAAAAAGCAGCAGGTAAGGAACTGCCAGGGAAAATTCAGACTTGCTGAAACAAGAATGCGTGGACTTTTGCATTGAAAAATTAAGGCTTTTGATAATGAAGGAATGCAGTGCTTTGAAATTTGTATTTGGGTTAATTTGGGAACTCAGATGGAAAAGAGACCTTGTTTCATCATGCTGCAGCTGACAGCTGTCCCTGTACACCCTGTCTCAGTATACGGTCACAATTAAGTATTCCTGAATTGGGAGTCTGCCAAAAAAAACCCCAAAACAATCAAGAAAATGCACATTCTGGCTATTTAACTACCCTTTATCACTATGCATCAGGGCAAACTTGCTGCACCAGAGTGCTTTGCCTGAAGCCCATGAATTCTTCAGCAGGCCTCATCAAGAGGCTACCCAGGTTTTTCATTCAGAAAAATCTCAAAGCCATTCTGATCCTACCGTTCTAGGAGAATAAACCTCAAGCTCTGAAAGTAGCAACTTTAACATGCAAAGGAACCACAAATGCAAGGAAAAATTCACCTTGAATATTACCAAAAAGCATCAATACCAAACAAAGTATTACCTTTCCCCAAATCAAATGAAAACTTGTCCCTCCGGTCCAGACTGGAATCAAATTTTGTGCCATCAAGAAGCCATCCCGTGTAATGGACGGTCACTTTATCGCCTATCATCGGAGACTCTGTCCCACTGCCTTCTCTCTTGACAACCTGAGAAAAACAGTAAGCAACATTAACAATGAAAACTAAGTGCCTATTGGACATTAATTAATTCTGTTTCCTTAGATGCCTTCGGTAGATAAAGGCTTTGCGGGTTTACTTCAGTTATCTGGAACCAGACTATTCTGTCGACAGAGCAGCAGTGTTGCAAAGGCAGGAACCTCAAGATGGCTCTGCTGTGTTGTCAACAGTTGGCACCAGCTTACAGACCTCTGCATCTCTAGCTAGCAATGTCACTTACCTTTCCTCAAGATGATTTCCAATGTTCTTGAAGCTAAATTAGGTAAAGTATTAGGCAGGGGGCTTTTGCCTTATTACTTTTCTCACCACCGCTCTATCACCACCCCTGAGCTTGGTGTTGTAGGCAAAGCACTTAAACAAGAAAACGAGCTCCTTCTTTCCAAGTAATCCTTTCTAACATGTAATCAGAGACAACAGAGTTAAAACAGTTTGACAAAGTAAACAGAATCTTGCCCCAATGCAGGTGAGTTCTAGCAGGCATCATAGCAACACTTCAGAATGACGATGCTGCATTAATTTTGTCTCCCCGCAACTCGAACGTGGATTTGCAGCACCCTGAGTTCCCATATAGCTGCAAGGCTTTTTCTTCTCAAGATGAACCCCAACCTACTTAGCAAGATCACCATCAACTAAATCTACACTACGCAAAAAACCCAAGATGAACCAATCTCTCTGGCGTTCGTTTGAAACGCATAATAAATAAGAGAATAGTGCTGACATACCTCACGGGGCAAGGATACGAAGCACTGCCTCTAACAGGATTCCTAAAGATCAAATTTGGGTTTTCAAAGAAAAGCTATAAAAATGTCACGCTTCTATAGCGATCATGTTTTTAACTGAAGGAAGCAGATCCTTTGGAGGTTCAACCTCTTGTAACCAACTACTGTCAAATACCCTACTTTGCCTCCCACCTTCCCTGCAACTCTAACTATGCAACTGAAATGCCAGCACCCTCCACCCAAAGCTGAGGCAATGTGGACATTAATTTGTCACTCTTAACAAGCTGAAAGCACCTCACTGGATGCATGAAGTGTGTGTGGGGGGAAACAACTAAACCCCAAGCAACCAAACTACCTGCTTAGTTTCCTAGGGAGAGAATGTTCTGTGTGAAAGGGACGTCTGACCTCCCAGAGCACACCGTCTCCTTACCTTGCACCATCGTGGTGCTACAGCACTTAGTAGCGTTACAGAACCAACCTACTCGTTTCTCCCCCAAAGAAGCCAAAAAATTCAGCACCCACTCTCACAGAGGTAAGGGAAAAAACAGAGATAAATTAAAATGACGTGAATGCGGTAATCAAAATACATCATGTTTAAGGACACATATGTATATAAAGCATATCCAAACAAGTAATTTTAAAGCAGCCAATCTGAAGTGATTTTGAAATAATAACTGCATTTAATGGGAATTTACTAAGCTTTTCCAAATGCCATATTCTCGTGGCGTTGTACCGAGGCAGCCAACACGAAAGTAATGAGCAACTCGGTTCCAGTATTTATACAATATTATTCTCTTGCATTTGCTTTTCAGGAGACCCATTTCACTTTTTTCATATACTCAATATGGCAACCCTTTCAGATGGAGAAACCTGATTTGTCTGTTCATATCGTGACTGCAGGTATTTCTAAACTTAAAATGCTGAAACGGTGGAAGCGCATTCAGCAACACCAGGATACTATTCTAATATACAACTAATCATAGCAATGTCTGGGCTGGAAGGGACCTCGAGAGGTCATCCAGTCCAACCCCCCTGCTGAGAGCAGGGACAGCCTCAACTAGAGCAGGTTGCTCAGAGCCTCCTCAAG
>JAAGNO010001591.1:0-29446 GCA_033439905.1 Ceryle rudis
TAGACGAACTCTAGTAAAAGTTTCAAGTATTAAAAAAAACAAAACAAAACAAAAAAAAACAACCAAAAAGTCAGCCAAAAACTTGTTATAAAAATCTAAACATAAGTATTTGATAAGATAAAAGAATAATAAACAGAAAATCAAGTATCGGTAAATGTCAGATTTTATTTTATTTGTTAACGAACAAATAAACTGACTTCTACTGACAGACTATTTTGATGGACTCACACGTTGCAGAATCTATGGGAGAGCCCTTAATGCCTTGTTTATTTTCCAGGGTGGCACACTTCAGCATTCCCAAGTGTAAGCCATCACATTTGACAGATATGAGTATGACCAGAGGCCTGAACCAGCAGCCTGTCATGTTCAACTATGTCAAATGCTTTTAGTAGCAGTGGTATAGCAAAAGAGTGGAGACTGAGAAGCTCGTCACTCTCAGCAATCAGACTCATAGATTTTGCCATGTTACAGGCAGAGCACAGCTGATTCATAACTGTATCTTACTAAAAGAAGAGAGAAATTAAGCTGAAGTTTTTTCAAAGAAAAAGCTTGAATAAGTGAATAAAAAAAAAAACAATGGCCATTGGAGTCGGCATGTTTGTCGTAACAAGCAAGAATCCTGTCATGTTTACTGCAAATACCTCTACAGTGGCATTCTCTTTTCTGTACATGGGAGCAGCTGCTAATATCTGCAGCTAGTCAAGCCATGGTCAAGTCTATTTGCAGACTACCTGCAACTGCCTTCAGACTTGGACTTTGGTTTGAGACTCTGTTTTCACTGTTCACCAACATTAATTGCAGTGATGTTTTGACTCAATGCCTAGGTTTCTGAAGAATGAACCTGAGGCCAAAAGCTAGTGTGTGGATATTCCAGTACATGGATCAAGTCTCTCAGTGAAGAAGAAGCAGTACCGAGGGAGGGGAAGGCCATATACAGTGCTTCACTGCTGAAATAAGTACTTTATGGCCACTTTGCTTTCAAACAGTGTGTATATGTTCCCTTCAACCTCCATTTTTAATACAGTTATTAAAAGTGAATCTTTAACTCATTTAGCAGTCACATTGGTAACAATTGCCTGTATTTAAGCTATCTCACAATGAGAAAATTAGAATAAGATTACTTGAGTATGACATGAAGATCACACGATGTTCTGTTAGAAGCAACGGCAATGTTAGAGGTGCCAAGTGAAAACAAGATTTTTGAACTAAGGATAAGACAGCAAGTGTCTTTATTAAGCCAGTGAGTTAGCAAAAAGTGGAGGAAGGTCAGAGGTCATCTTGCTGTTCTCTTTGGTTTCCTCCTCTTTTGGAAAAAGTCACAAATAACAAAATGGTTGAAGAATTGCATCTATGCTATGGCTGCTCCTTTGCCTTTGCAGTGACTGAAGTAATATAGACAAGAAAAGCAATGCTTTTTTTCAGGGGTTTCTTCTGCACTGCTGCACAGGAAAATGGTATTCTTGTTTTCTTAAGAATTACATACTTACATAAAAGTTACTCCTCTCATAGTTGGTCCTGTCTGTTACATCTTAGCACAATAGTCTTCGTTGTTACCCAATATGAGTTTAGCTATTCCTTTACCTCAGTTGTAGTCCTTCAAAAACGTTTGTGGTTTATGTTTATGCTGGTAATCCTGTACCTTTCCCAGGAATTGAAATTTGAGGGGAGAGAGGGTAGATGTGGAAATTAACACTTTTTATAGGGGAAAAAGCTGAAAATATTATAAATATTTGTTGGTTGTAGAAGAGCAGTGATCAGTAGCAGTACATATTGTCTGTTTTGGGGATTTTAAGAGATAAGTTTATACTAGAGTTTTCCGCCTGCCATAGTCTGTTCTCACTATTGCAATACCCTCTGACTTTTATTTTCCACTGCTTCTGATAATTTTATGTGGTCTGAGAGCAAAGATTATCTTAATTTTAGGTAAATGGGAGAGAACAGGGCAGTTTCAAGTGAAAAGTAAGTACATAAAGTACTTGAATAATGTAAAGACAACAGACTTTCTCTGCCAGAATAGGATGGGAAGATTTTTGCTGTAGGCCCTGTGCCCTTTGTCTCAGCTCTGTGTGTCTAGGGTAGAGACGATACAGCAATTCAATTCTCCAAACTCTCCGCTCCATGCTAATGTGTAGCGCTCTGACCTTTGTCGGTAACATCCATCCTTTTTTCATGCAGGATTTGAGCTTGGTGTCCCTCTCTGCCGCAGTCCATCATATTGCCACTATCTCCTGCTGTCTAGTCTTTTCATGTCTTTCTTGCATCCTAATTCTTTCTGCAACATTGCAGATGAGTATTTTCATTCTTATTTCTTCTAGCGGGTAGTAAAAAGGACTCTTGTCCTTTCTGTTCTCATTCCAGCAGAACTGCAGGCTTCCTGCCTATTCACTGCAGTATTTTTTCCTCATTTTCACAAGTAAAAACTGCATCAAGAAAACACTGTAAATGCCCTAATATTTTTTTGCTGATAATTTTAGATTCACTTCCTGACTTTCACAGCCCACCTAGGGTTTGAGGTTTTTTAAGTGGTAATAAATAGCAAACTTACTTTTTGTATTACTAAAATGAACTAAAGATTCACACAGTTGCAAGGATAAGTTGCACTTAAGATGCGTCTTGTTTGCAGCCCCAATGCAATCATCATTTTTGAGAGATATTTAAACTGTCTCTGAGATGTGGTGTCCTGTGAAGCAAAGTGAGCTACCTGAAGGGACCCTGCTCCCAGTGCTCAGCTGATAACTTTCTCCAGCAGGATGCTGCAGGTCTGGCACATATGCCCTAGAAGGTAGACAAGACTCCTCAAGTGCTAAGTCTTCTCCCTGCCATCTTTATCTGCTGCATTCCTCAAGCACATGTGCATGGCTCTGGTGGGCCAGAGAGGACCAGCCAGAGGGTTTCTGTCACCATCATTCACCACTTCTTGTATAGTCAAATCAAAAAATCCTCTTTCTGCCAGAACCAAATTCCTTAAACATCTGATAGATCCTGACATGTTGGGAGAGTAAATCCACTCAGGCAATTATTTATGTGCCTACAGAGAGATCAGGCATTGCTTTTCTCCTGCTGAAGATGCTTAAGGGCTGAAAACGGTCCCCTTTTTGAAACCTGCAATCCACACCATGCTGACAAACTATGTGAAGAGTGTCTTTTGTCCCCGAGTACCATTTTTCTCTTTCAGTCAGTCTGGCAATAATAGTGATTTTGGTACCCTCATCCTTTGAAAAGTGAGAACTCATAGTGAGATATATTAGTGCTGCCACCCTTTCAGCTGAAAGGGGTGCTTTTAATGTGCTGTTTCTCTGAATTTTGAGCTAAAAACAGGCAAAAGAAATATATTCTGTTTTCCAGAAGGACTACAACTTTCTAAAGACTTTGGATTCTTATTTTTTGAAGAAAATTGTTTACAAACCAGAATGCAGCAATACCTTCAGGAAACATCTGTCTCTGCACCAGGAAAAATAACAAAAAGTTTAGTATGCATAAAAATTAGTTATTCTTGTTGGTTGCATATCTTTAGAGATTTGATCAAAATTTGCTGTTTCTTTTTAAAGGAATTTCTCACATTGTAGCTCTGGTTTTGCTTTAAATTATGAGTGAAATGTGGGGTTTTTTAATTTCTCACAAGAGAAATTTAAATATGATTGATTTAAGAAAAAAGAAATTATCTTTTTAAAGTTTTATTTCAGGCATCTATTTTATGTTATCCTTTATTATTTTCTTACCTACACATTTTTTTCATATGACTATCATATGTTATAATATTTCATTGAAGAAGCTTCAGTTTAGGAAAAGGTAGTTTTATTCAGTATTAAGTAGACTTTCCGTAATGAATTGAAATATCAAATGCATTGAATCATTTGAAAAGTATATTTTCAGTGTCCTATTACACCTGTTTTCTCAGTGGAAAAAAAAAATAAAAGTGTTATTTCTGATTTTAATATCACAATGTAAGTATAGATTGTCTGCAATTTGTAAAATAGTTCCTAAGTTATTTCACTTTTTGAGCAAATCATGATTTATTTTCTTTTTAGTATTGTGAGTTCTTTCTATTTCTATCAATAAATCAGTATGTTATCAAATAAGTTTTGATTAAAAATGTCCTTCTGCCTTTATATCCACATAGCTTCATGGTATTTTGCCTTATCATAGTCTAGAAACCTGAGCAATTTATCTGGGCTGAAACTTGCTGTGACAACCCTCTCTTCTCCAGACTCCTAAAAATTGGATAAGGATTAGGTTCAAAAGTACCCTCACTTGCAAGATGATAAACCCATGGCATAGGCACTCTTTAAGAGATTAAGGGACCAACAAAGATTAGGTACCACTGGTGTATGGAATAACAAATATTTATATATGGAAATGTCTGGTGATAGAATCAATGAGCAGAATTAGATTCGGAGCAGAATTAAAATACTGTGGCCCAATGATTGCTGTTAATGACCACGGGAAAAATGGCAATATAGCATAAGGTGCAAAAGAATAACATTCAGAATTGCTGCAAAATCCTGGCAGGATTAAAAACGTTTCTGAAATTCGTGTTTTCTAAACTCAGCAGCCTGACCTTCATGGGGGAAAAGCAACAAAAGGAAATAAAAGGAATATAAAAGAATATATATAAAAGGAAATAAAAGGCAATAAAAGGAAATAAAAATCAGGAAAAATCTCCAAAGATCAAACATGAATAAAAATGTTCCACAAACCTATTTATTAAAAAGAGAATAAAGATATGCCTAAACTGGATGATTTTATTTATTTATTTTTAAAGCTGTCTGGTTTTCTGTACAGAATACTGTATGTTTCATACATTTAATTGGTATTGCACATTTCCTCTTGGAGAGACTTCTACTTTGACTCTGTCTTCATATGGCTCTGTATTTGCACAAGAGTTACAAACTATAGATTTTCAAGCCTTCATGTTTTCTACAAAGTTTGATTAAAATCAGCTTGCAGTTTTGCCCAGGCAGCAGTGATGAGCAAGGGCCTGAAGACCAGATGCACAGAGAGCATGAGGATGGAAGCCTTCATTCCTTACTAAATGTCATGCAGAAGCAGGTGAAAGTTCCTTCCTATTTTCTGCCAAAGCAGAAATCTAGGTCTTTACTCAGCAAAATGTGGAAAGCGAGCAACAAGCATGACAATCCTAGCAAACAAAACCAGAAGAAACAGCCCTGCGTTCTGCTTAACTTGGCCTTTGTCAGACAGGTTGCTGTCATGATGCTGCCTGCCAGCAAGTAAGCCTATTAGGCTTCAGGTAGTAGGCTTACCCTGTTATCTGAAAACATTTGTGTGGATCAAGCTCTGAAAGAGTTTTGAGGGTGAAGATTTTTATTAAGAACCCCTTTAGGCATTGAACTAACAGGTTTTCCCACAGTCGCAGCTTGTTGCTAAACTCAACAAACCAGCACCTTGTCTTGAGACCTGCAGGGCAAAAATACTTTGAACGAGGGTGTGTGAGAGGAAGCCCATTGCTTCCAGTTGCTTCCCAGATAAAATTCATCCCATGCTTTCAGAAGGGCTGTATTTCTGACTGTGTGCACATGTGGTAGGAGGTGTTCTGCTCTCAGGGTGCTCTCCCTACTGCTCAGGTGGCAGGAGTGCTGGGCCACAAGCTCTGGGACCACATTAGGCCAACTGGTAAGTATATTATCAGGGATTGCTACAATAAGCTTACAAAGATTGAAGGTATCCCTCAATAAGCTGTTACTTTCAGTTTACAGTTGTGAAGGATGATACTAACAAAAAACCAAAACAAGTAGGAAAAAAAAAAAAAAAAGGCATGAAATTACAAATGAGATATAACAATTTTGGTTTAGTCTGTGCTTGCCACATCTTTCCAGAAGAAACAAAGGACAATATAGGGTAACAAATGTCTCTCAAGCCAAAACCAACTCCAAACCTTGCTTTACCCCAATGGCAAAGCTGCATAAAACTGCTGGGTTTAGGTGTTGCTATTTCATTCAGAGTTATAGGGTGAATATTGTGACCACAATGAAAAGAGATTTACTTCTTATCATTCTGCCAACATATTATGTGTGAATTTTTTCTTCAGATTGAGTTTAATCAGTTGCAAGCAGGAAAAAATATATCCCTACTTCTGCAAGTAAGCAAAAATAGAAGGGATAGTTCTAGCAAGAAATATCTTAAAAGTGAGACACTACACACAGCAGAGGAGGTTACCAGTAAATCAGACTTTGACATCAAGCAAGTAATTACTGGGAAGAGTCCTCCTCTGGACAATTATCAGGAAGATCTCTTTGGTTTCTTCCTATGCTGTAAAGACAAAGTTGACTAAAGAGCTTAGATTTTTCAGTACCTCCCTCTGAGCTGGAGCTGTGACTGGCAGTTTGCAAATATGTCTGGCAAATTCTGCTTATCTCAGGATATTTAAGGTGCTGGTTTCAATATGTTTTTTTCTTCAAATACAAATGTGAGTCCCATGAGATGTTTCTTTATGCTTGTGGGATCTCATTTCTCACTTCACTCCTGGGGATGTGACTTGACTGTATACAAAGTGAAGAATGACAGTTTTGCTTCTTAAAGTGAGGAGGTAATAAGGAATAAAGTTTTATATTGCTTTTGTGTCTTCTGAAGACCTATGTAGGCACTATAATTAGTTTATGTTCATTCAGCTGATGTTAACTAGCTTGTCTGAATATGCATTTGAAAAATCTAAACATCTCTTGGATCCAAACAGTTAATTAAAAACATAACAAGCAGCAGCAGGAAGATAATTCCATCAAAAGCTTCTCTCTCTTGGTTTGTTATGATATTGTCAACAGTACTTGATGGAATTACTTCCTTACATCTTGCTTCAGCCATATATTACTATTTTCCATAGGCTGTTTGAAATGTAATTAAAAATGGATGCTGTTTATCTGCCTCATACAAAACCCAAAACAACAACAAAAAAACCCAAACCAGACAAACCAACCAAACAAACCAACCAACCAAACAAAAACCAACCAAACAAACCAAAAAAAACCCCACCAACCCACTGTGCATTCCAGGAACAAAATAACTTTTTTAGTTAGATATTTATTGGTTTTAAGTGACACTTGCCTAAATTCCATTTGCAATGTTGCTTCTTCTGGTTGTTGATATATTCTGTTATGAGTTTAGAGCTAGTTAATGACTTTCCGCTGTCCCTATCATGTCAGATTAAGTATTGTATTAAAAAATAAGTGGAAACCAGAAGGGATTCTGGCAAAAATTATTCAGATCCTGAGGTGTGGGTATGCAGGTTTTGCAAGGTAGGTATATTTATCACAAGGAATGTAAATCTTCCATCAATTCACTTTTTTTTCCTGCAGGCTCTGAAACCAAATTATTTCTTAAAGCACTTATTAAATGCTTGGAAGAAAAAATATGGAAATCCATTGACCTTGCAAAAATGCATTTTGTTTTAATTGTGCTCTTGGGCTAGAAGTAATTGCTGTAGTAGGATATAATTTTCTAATTGGATCTTCTTACGAAAAACAATTCAAACATGAAGTAAAAAATCCTCACAAAGTGAATCTGTATGAAAGCAGGTGAATAAATGCATCTCTATTTTTCTTAATTGTAAAAAATTTCCTTAGAATATGCTGAATGCATCCCTTTCGAAATGTACGTGGGATGATTTTCTATTTATGACCTCAAAGTAATTCAGGATTAACACTTCAGTGATTGCCTTTTTTGGGTATGAGAGGTAATGCGTTACACTTGCTGAGGTAAAGGTGGTAAAGTATGAGTCCAACTGACTATAAATGCTGCAAGTTTTTGGACTGATTCAGGGCCCGGGTTTTGTCTCTTCCAGTCTGCAGATTGAAACAAAGTATTGATTTTGTGAACTCTGTGCTAGCTTGAATCTGTCTGTGAAGGCTCAGTGTGGATGTTTTATGAATAATGAGCAACTTAAACTGTTTAATTATGATGAATAGGACTTTGAAGGACAAAGTTTGCCAGCTGGTATATTGGCATACTGGTGAGGAGTTGCTTTGAGTAAAACAGTCCAATTATTTTCTTATCTTCTCTTCTTAATGAACTAAGAGATCATTTCTGTTCTCAGAAGTCAATTAGGGGAGTAGCTATAAAATCTTTATTTTAGGCTGAATCTCACCTTACTCTCCTGAATTTTTTTCTGAAATACAGGTGTCAGAGAGGATGGTTCACGGCAGCAGCCTGGACTGCATGTTAATATTTACTAATATGCTGTAGATAAGTAGCCTTCACCTCCATGAAACGTATTGTGGAGGGTGATTTTGCATTGTGTTCCCTGTCTGTTTTATGGATGTTATGCGTGTGAGACTAGCTTAAGCACAGACTGATGGTCAATGAGTTCTATTTTCCTCTTGCAGGGCTTAACTAGTACAAGTAGCGTAAGGAAAGGTGTACTAAGTTCAAGCTTTCTACTGTGGGCATCTAGTTTATATCGTTTACCTTGATCATATCTCTTCAGTCTTTTCTGCTTACCCTTTGGATGTACCTGCTTTTGTCTGCTGACTACCTAGGGGATTAAATGCCCACCTTTGATTTCCTAATTCACATTTAATGTAGATGCACATCACTGTCATGAATTGTTTTACACTCCAGGTAACTGCTCACCGCACAGGTGGCTAAATTGGGAATTTTTTTATTTTTAGGACAATATTGGCTAATTTCAATACATATCCAGTATAACTGAGGGTGTTCCTGTCCTAGCCACTGCAGTAGACTAGTGTACTAGCATCTTATTTGGAAAACATGGAAGTAGGCTATACTAATCAAAGCAGTTGATTGTTTTCCTCATAGCTCTACTGTTTCTATAAACAACTGTAGAGACAACCAGAGGCTCTAAGAGAGGGACATGGAGACCTGCATCATCTGATGATATGGTAACATAAACCAGCCAGCTGTGTGCAGCCAGAGGAAGGGCTAACACCTCACTGATTCTCTTTGATCTGCTCTTAGTATGAATTCGTAGATCCTCAAACACATACTTATGAGTTAAGTTTCTGTTTATGCCCAAATGTTATTCTTTTGTCATGATCTCAGTTATCTTATTTGTCCTCTAAGACCATTCTCCCCCAGGCAGCAGAAATACATGTGGGCACTACCCTGTGTGTTCCCACTATGGTAGTGAATGATTTAGAAGTGTTTAAAAGTGTTTTCACATTTTGGAAGCTCAGAGTTGCTTTAAAAAACAAGTAAAGGTTGTTTTGCTAAATGAGTTTGTTCAGATTCCTCGAATCCCAAATCCACATACAAGTCCCTGGGGATCTGTGAGTTCCACTGGCATTAGCATGAATGTGAATAAGGATTTCTCATTCCTAAGCAAGATATGCAAGGATCATAGGTCTACTACTGTAGTCTAAAGCCCTTCATGTGCAGTACAAAGAATGTGACAAATAAAGTGCTATTTTTCATTCAGAGTTCCAGACAGAATCACAGAAGTTCCTAGATTGGAAAAGACCATTAAGATCACCTAGTCCAATCATTAACCTAACACTGAAAAGACCTTGACTAAACCAGGGTGATACCCTCAGCACTATGTCTATGCAACTCTTAAATACCTCCAGGTATGGGGACTAAACCACTGCCCTAGGCAAGCTGTTCCAGTGCCTGATAACCTGTTTGGTAAAGAAATTCTTCCCCTTGTCTAAACTAAACTTCCCAGGGTGCAACTTAAGTCCATTTCCTCTTGTTCTATCACTTGTTACTTGGGAGAACAGACCGACTCCCATGTTTCTACAACTTCTTTTCAAGTAGTTGTAGAGAGTGATAAGGTCTCTGAGCCTTCTTTTTTTTCCAAGCTAAACAATTCCAGCTTTCTCAGCTCTCCCCATAAGACATGCTCTGTAGGCCCTTCACCAGCTTTGTTGCCCTTCTTTGGATATGCTCTAGTGCCTCCGTGTCCTTCTTGTAATGAGGGGCCCAAAACTGAACACAGTACTCAAGATGCAGCCTCACCAGTGCCAAGTACAGGGGTAGAAATAACTTCCCTACTCCTACTGTCCACACTATTTCTGATACAGGCCAGGATGACATTGGCCTTCTTGGGCACCTGGGTGCACTGCTGGCTCATGTTCAGCCAGCTATCGATCAACACCCCCAGGTCCCTCTCTGTTGAGCAGCTTTCCAGGCACTCCTACCCAAGCCCGTAGTGCTGCCAGGGGTTGTAGATAGAACCCAGAATGTGGCCTTATTGACATTCATACCATTGTTCTTGGCCCATCAATCTAGTCTGTCTAGATCCCTCTGCAGAGCCTCCCTACCCTTGAACAGATTGATACTTCCATCCAGCTTGGTGTCATCTGCAGACTTTGCAAGGGTGCACTCAATCCCCTCATCCAGGTCATCAATAAAGATATTAAACAGAATTGACCCCAGTACTGAGCCCTTGGGGATACCACGTGTGACCTCCTGCCAACTGGATTTAACTCCATTTACTGCCAGTTTTTTATCCAGTGAAGCATATAACCATCCAATCCATGAGCAGACAGTTTCTCCAGGAGAACGATGTGGGAGACAGTGTCAAAGGCTTTACTAAAGTCAAGATAGACAACATCCACAACCTTTCCCTCATCCACTAAGTGGGTGACCATGTGGTAGAAGGAGATCAGGTTACTCAAGCAGGACCTGCCCTTCATAAACCTATGCTGACTGGGCCTAGTCATTTGATTGTCCTGAATGTACTGTGTGATGGTGCTCTGGATGATCTGCTCCATCAGCTTCCCCGGCACTGAAATAAAACTGACAGGCCTGTAGTTTCCCAGATCCTCCTTCTGGCCCTTCTTATAGATGGGTGTTACACTGTCTAATTTCCAGTCCATTGGGACCTCCCTGGTCAGCCACAACTGCTGAAAAAGGAGGTCTGGAGGTACTTTCAAAAATGAATGAAGTATGCCAATGTTGAAACAAATTACCAGTTTATCAGTATTGTGCACTTCACTGAGCTGGCAAGTTCAAGAGTTTGTAGGAAAATGCTGGAAATAGAAACAGGAAGGTTGGAAGGAACAATCATTGTGGTTGGGTGCTCTGCTATGTTTTGTGGGCAATTAGAAACTGCTTTGATTTTCTGAAACAAGTACTGTGAAAGGAGAATATTTAGGTATCCGTGGAGCTAACACAGATTGTTAGTACCTCTTCCTTTTGTCATGTACTCATTTGTTGCTCTCCCAAGGCAGTGCATTTTGTATATGCAGCCATGATGCAAAACATCTAGAAAAATTTATTGCATGTTTCTGCAGGTCTTCATTATGTAGGATGCAATCAAGTATTACCTGGTTAGTTTAACTGCATCTTTGCCTGAGAGATCTGTTGCTTGCCCACCTGCTTTGTGAAATAATTTCTTATCCCACATAAAATATTCCTCATTTGGTCCATATACTTCAGCATTTGAACTCAGAACTGTTTTATTTTCAAGTGAAGAAAACAAAGTAATTGTGGAAAGCAAACATAGAAGTGTCATGAGCACAGCTGAGAGCAATTTATCTTTGCATTTGAGGGAATACTTGAGGAAAAACATTTATAATCTTTGTTCAGTTCTACATACTGATGTTAAGCACTGGGTGTTTTGATTCAGACACCTTTCTATTTCTAGAACAACTATGCAACAGAAAGGTCAACAAGAGGATTATTATGGAGAGATCATTTCAGTACTAATGCACACTAATGAAAGTGGGACAGAGTGATAGTGGAGACTAACCAATTGCGTAGATAGCAAGCTGTGGATTCCTCAACTTCATGGAGTTATTTGATATAATCAAGGAGTTGGAACTTTGCTTGAAGCATTTGGGGCAGCTTGTGGAGCACTGGGATGTGTACAATATTCATATCTGCCTTTGGCAATTAGAGATGATCTGGAAGTCTTCCTCACCAGAAGTGTTATTTCTTACTTGAAAAGGGTCAAGAACTGTTTAGATTTGAAAGATGCAGATTAGAGTTAGAGGACAAGTTTTAGATAGTGCAGTTAATCTCATAGACACACCTAGTGCATCAAAGACAAACACAGATCTTCTACACAGAAAGTATATTGGTAACGTTACTGCAAAGAGCCTGGTCAAACTTGAAAGGCATGAGGTATGTTTCTGCATGAAGGTTGTAACTGTGACCATAAATCTAACCAGGGGATGGGAGGGAAGCCACCCCTTTGGTGCCTATCACATGGTTGGGCGCACTTTTTCTAGCTCCCAAGATGAAAGGACATTCCTACTGCAGTGTAACATCCCTGCTCATATTCAGCCCTGTGTACAACTGAAGTGATGGAATAATTACCAGAATTATAATGTTAGTCATGCTGTGTGAAAAGACCTTAACGAAGTTCTAAAATCACTCAGAAGTAACAAAAAGGTTACACGTGTAACCTTAAATTGTATTTCTTGTACACATATATTTTCAGGCAGTCATGGTTTGGTCAGCAGCATTCCCCAGTCTCTAGAGTCCTTATTTTATATTACGTGTAGATGGTGGGTGTTCAATTTAAAAGCAATTGCTCGACATTTCATGTATCCTTGTTATTTATCATGTGCGGTCCCTTATTCTATTTATCATATGCCATTTGAACATTTTTCTAAAGAAAAAGGGGATTTTTAGTGTAGTGTTTGAGTATCCACAGTTATCAGAGACTGTGTTTTCAAACTCATTTGTGGATGTATTGTGTCCATTTTACAGATGAAAAGCTGAGGTACAGCAATAGAAATGCCAAAAGTAGCTGCTGGTTTTTGACATGCAGTTTGAATTGATAGTAACATAAATTTTAACATACCCTTGCAGCAAACTGTATGTTCAAAGCGCACATTTGCATGCATTGCATTTTTGCAAGTCAGATGCTAAGCTCTAAATGAAATTTGAAGCTCTTTGTTGGTGTCTGACCTGTTAAAAATGCTGGTTAAAGCAGTCACTTAATATCTTGCAAGTTGCAGGGAGTCTGGTATACCAGGAGCCTCAATCTTGCTTCATATGGTCCCTTTTGTTACAGAAGTCTTTCAGCTTCTTTGAAAAGAAGCTTCATTTGAAAAATGACAGAAGGGAGCTTGCTTTAATGCAAAATTCAGATTCATCCCTAGAACAGACCTCTTATAAGCACTAAATTAATGAAGCGTTTCTAGAAAGAAAATAGTATGTGGTTGAGCTATCAAAACCTATGTTGTTATGTACATTCACAATGAGAGTAGTGACTGCCGAGCTGTTTGCTTGCTCTCCATTTGTTGATTTGAACCCAGAACTGGGCAGCACACAGCAAGCTGAGCTGCTGTCTAACTTTAGCCAGTTCACTGAAAAAAAATCTGTCAGGCATATGCAAGCAGTGATTTTGAAGAGATTTATAAATTGTCCAGATTTTAGAGGATTTCTCTTAGAAACAGCAAAATGCACATCCTTAATGTGAAGATTATGGCTTGCCAAATTTGAAGGCTCTTCTCCAGTTCCTCTTGGAATCACGGGGTTTCTCACAGAAAAAAAAACCCAGAATTTGTCAAAAGAAGTCATTTTTTCTCTTCATTTCAATCTCCCAGATAGATGAACTGCATTTATTGATATTTTCTTTGAAAGAAATTGACCTGAGGCTGACACCCAACAAGAAAAAAAAGCAGATTTTGCTGAAGTTGTAAGTAGCTAAAATATGGCCTTAAAAAGGGAAGTGGTGTCAGACATTAATAAGCAGCAGTACTACCTTGACCTGTAGGACGCATGCGAGAAAAGTAAGTGAAAGAGGAATCTTAGTGTATTAAAAGCCTATATTAAATTCTTTAGATACAGTTTGAAAAAAAAAAATATTGTTTTGGTGATGTGTAGGAGAACAAGAACAAAAATTACAGTGAGAATTTGCTGCCAACTTCCAAGAATGGGTTTTCAAACTCAAGGTGATGCATGTCTAACTTTACTAGATTTATTTGTCATACTTTTACTAGTTTAAAGGAAAAAATATATGAATCATACAAAAAAAATTATATTAATTCATCTAATAGAAACAATACTACCTAGACATGGGGGAAAAGGGCTGAAAAGATGGAAATAGTAAGTACTGAAAACTGCATGAACAAACTAAACCAACTCTGGTCAATGCAGTAAATAAACACAGAACAATGATCATCTTTGGCAAAAGTGTGGCTGATATGCTCTGTTTCGTTGGAGTTTTCTGTTTTTAATATGTATTTTCAGAAGGTTGTTACAAAACATTGTTTCAAGTATGAATCAGTTTCTCTAACAGTCCTTAGAAAAATGCCAAACAGGAAAGAAAGCAGTATTGGATATTCCTGTTTTTTACAGACATACTGAATATTAGCTGAATATTTGGGGATATGAAAGCTCCCAAATTTAGAAGACATCTTTAATACCTATCATAAAAGAAAAAAAAAAAATCCAGATAAATACAGTGATGACTTTGAAAGGTCAATAGTGGAGGTGGCAAAAATGATCTCCTATATAGCTTACAAGATGGCCATGAGTGTTCCCAGAACCCACTAATAATCCACTGATGAGTGAGGTGTGATGAGTATGAAACACCACAGAAAAGCCATAATAGAAAGGAAACATGATCATATTCATCCTTGCCTGAAAACTTCACCGTAGAGAACATGTTTATATTCTGTGAATTGGCTGAACTATTTCAGAATTTTGAAAATGTGAATTTTGTTGCTGAGGAAAATAAGCATGAAGCACCAAAAAATAATATAGAATAAAAAACACATATGGAGAAACAGAATTAAATATCTTTCTTGGTTCCCAGAATCTTAGGGGAAACTGAGAAAACTGATGGGCATTATTAATTGATGTGATTGTCACACATTAAAAGTTCATGTTGCTTGTGAAAGTACCAGATATATCTAATTTTGGATCTGTCTTACGATTTTTGTTTCCTTTTGTAAAGTATCTTTTAATGAAGAAAAATTTTATATTCAAAAACCTAACCATATTTAATGTTATATATGTTTTTAAACCATCTTTTTAAGGTTCTCAGTCTTAACACTGTTATATAAGGTATATTCCAGTGTGGTACATAACATTTGAGTAGTGGCTTTTAGCATCAATGAAATTCCATATCACATTAAACAGTGAAAATTACAAAAAAAAAAAAATAGAAATGACTAGTGCTTCAGATATGGTTCTTAGATGAATGTGGGCAGCATATATAGTATGATATTATAATTGCCTAGATATTACATTTTATTATTAATTCACTTGTGTTTATATTACCGGGAAATGTTGCAGAATATATTTGTTTGTTGTCACTGTGTTCTATGGTGGAAAGTGCAGCACTGTAATAAACTCTTGCCCTCTGAAACATGTTTATCTTGTCACAGAGCTGGCTTACTAATGTGATTTTTCTACCTTTCGCAAAACGAAGGTAGGTCTTGCTGCAGTTGCTATGATACAAGACTAGTGCACTGAACTTTCTGGTGCATCAGCGCACATTTTGTACCATGCAGCTCACTGTCACTGCTGTTTGGACCTTCTAAAGCCATTCATGAAGAAGTGGACATGTTAATTTTGTCCCCCAAAACACCATATGTAAAATAAAGATTCACAGATATTTTCCTTGTTTTCTCTGAATGACTAGTAGGAATAGTACTGAGCTTTAACTCGACTGTGGGATTGAATTTCAGATTTTTATAAAAGGCAGCTCCTAACATAGGCTACAGCAAAACAAGGATATTATGTACTCTCTCTTGTGTTTTGAACTTTACCAGCATGCATAAGCATGTCACCTACCTTTGTCCCTACGAAGTTATGTGTCTAGAGTAGACTTTAACAACCCTCACCTCTCTAGGAGAGGGAAGTGCATAAAAAGGCACTTTTGGTGGAAAGTTGATCCCACAAACCTGAGACATTTAGGATGAATTACCTCACAGAGGAGCTTGCTTCTTGGTACTGGTTAGTGAGGGCACCTAGACAGCTTAAATAAGATACCTGACTTTTATATAGCTAAAACTACAGGATATTAGTCCCATTACAAGTAATAAAGTGAATATGTTTCAAACTCTGTGGCCTGAGAATAATCTGAAACAAGATTAAGAGGTGAAGATGCAGCAAAACTGGGAGTATGCTGCTGTATATGCCAATAAACTGAAAGTCATAATGGAACACCACAGAGTGGCAATTTTGGAGAGAAGGGTGAGAAACCTTTCCTGATTGTGTAGGCATGAGGTTGGGAAGGCCAAGGCATGGTTGGAGCTGAACTTGGCAATGGATGCAAAAAATAACAAGGAGGGCTTCTACGGGTACACCAATGAAAAAAGGAAGGTGAAAGAACAGGGAGCTAGTAGGAACAGATGAAGAGAAGGCTGAGGTTCTCAATGATTTTTTTTCCTCGGTCTTCACTAGCAACCTCTCTCCCAACACCTCCCAAGTAAAAAAAAAAACTAGAAGGCAGGAATCAAGGTGGTGAAGTCACTCCCAGTGTATGTGAAAATCAGGTTCGTGACTTCCTGGTAGAAAGGGTAGAAAGGAGGAATAACCACCTTCCAGTACCTGAAGGGAGTTTACAAAAAGACTGGACAGGGCCTGTTTACAAAGGCCTGTAGTGAAAGGATGAAGGGCAGTGGTTTTAAATTAGAAAAGAGTGGATTTAGATTGGATGTAAGGAGGAAGTTCTTTACCATGAGGGTGGTAGAACACTGGAACAAGTTGCTCAGGGGGGTGGTTGAGGCCCCATCCCTGGAGACATTCAGGGTGGGGCTTGACAAGGCTCTGAGCAACCTGCTGTAGTTGAGGATGGCCCTGCTCTCAGCAGGGGGGTTGGACTAGATGGCCTCTAGAGGTCCCTGCCAACCCAGACATTTCTATGATTCTATGAAACACAGATTAACCTCTTTTCCGCACAAAAGCAGGGCTCTTTTGAGAGTGGGTAGATAATATTCCTATGAGAGTAGACTTTCTCTCATTTGCATCCTCTGCCTCAGTCTCCCCAAGCAGAAGAGTTGACAGCCTGTGTTTCTTAAAAGATGTATAACTTGTTCTCTGCCAACTCTGGTGACTGTATTGTCAGGGAATCCTATTTTGATGACAATGCACCCACTAGACAAAGGCTGAAGACAAGAAAATAAAACTTTTGGAAATACTGCCTTTCCTGCTGTGACAGTTGATTAGGCTGCAGAAAAGGCACTCCTTTTATTTTTCTGTAGCCTAGAAATCCATCAGGTGTTCTCCAAGCTATTAATAATGCTTTGGCTAGCAATACCACATAGGTTGAATGGATTTCCCTGGTATTGAATGTGATTGCAGCGAAGCATGAAACAACCTGTTTTAATGACTTATACTAGTGCTTGCTTAGACCTGATGTTAGATTTTTTTAAAGGTGCCTGGGTCTTTCATTAATTCAACAAGCAACCACTTGAGAGTGGGTGAATAATTAATTAAAAAGTCTGAAAAATAATATTCTTTGTTCATTAGGAAATATTACTGAAAATTTTCCGGTAAACCTCTTGAAGAATAAATAATCGCGTCTATTGATTTTGAGATGCTTTCTGGCTATTGACATGCAGTATGTAAAGTAGATGTGCTCCTTTCTCTGCAGCTGGGATGACAGCAGCTCGGTTAGTAGTGGCCTCAGTGACACTCTTGACAACCTCAGCACAGACGATTTGAATACCACCTCATCTGTCAGCTCCTATTCCAATATAACTGCCTCTTCAAGAAAGAACACTCATGCCCAGGTGAGTAGCTTTTCATTGCCATTTTTTGCAACACCCCACAAATATGGTCGATAATGAACAGTTTAGTATCTATGCCTCTGAAACAAAAGAAGTATTCATATTTTATGAACTCTTCTATCATACTTGTGTTCAAGAAGCCCGTGGATCCCACTGACTCAACCCTGACCCTTGGGCTAATGTCTCAGATGTCCTGCTCCCAGGGCACATCCCACTGCTGAAGGTACTGTCTGGTGAGACCCTACTCTGCCCACCCTGGGGGAGCTTTCACCAGTCCTGCCCCCAAGAAGCCCCCAGCCCCTGTTGCACCCTAACACACAATATGACTGCATCTGTGATAGGTGGGTCTCTACTCACTTCATCCCATTTGGAGCATCTCTTTCAAAGATAGCACAATCTAAAATAAAATAGTTTTCATCTTTCATGAGCTGATACATACCAGTGAAGAAATACCTAGGCTGATTGTCCATTCCTTGTTCTCTACAGTGGGAGAAGAGAGGCTTAAGGAAGGAGCCCACAGGTGGCAGAGCTTTTCTTCTCCCCAGATAGATCCAGGAATGAAAGTGTCTCTGAACAGCATACAGTCACAAGCTATATACATTACATATATATGTATCTATTTATATATAAAGCCCTTGTGCCAGGTATCCCAGTATTTCTTCCAGCTCCGCTCAAAATTGCAAGTGATGAAAAAGACAACACAGAATGCTTGCAAGACTCAGTTCACCCAAATGAAGAGAGAGAAAGAGAAGTGTTAGTCTCAGTAGAAAAGTATTCTCTGCCATGTCATCTCCTGTCTACATGCAGGGAACTTCAAGACTGAACACTCAGCATAGGGGAAGAGTTGTCCAGTGATTTGATGACAAGTATTCAGGACATGAGACTGACACTCCCAATCCCATTTAGACTCCTGCAGGCAGCCGGTGCCTGCGATTCAGAGATCTGTTTTGTAAATGTACATTGTGGCAGACATTGTCAACTGGAGAAAAACATTGCATTTGTCATTTCCCACAGACAGTAAGGAAATAAAGTTACTTTGGAAATTAAGATTGCTTTAATTTGTGGCAGGACAGATTTCAGACCAATGTTGTACTCAGGCAAAGATACTCTCACAGATGCTAGCATCCTTCATCCCCTACTATTGCCCTTCCTGCTCCACCAGGGTCTACCCTAGTTTCAAACTGGAGATCTGCCTTTTCCCTTTCACATCAACAATGATAGCCAGATAGTCCTGTTCCACTGCATCCTCATCGTCTTGACTAAGAAGTCTCAGCCTGACTATTTAACCCTTCATGGGTTTTTCCTTGCAATGATGTCTTGTTCTATCTGCTCAGATACTATTAGCAGTTTTCTCAGTGGTAGACAGAGATGCAGCACACGTTCAAACGTTGCTTTCCTGCAAGAGCTGCTTTATGTTACAAAGGCTAGGAACAGACCTTTATCAGTCTGCCTTTATTAGGCAGATTAATCAGAACATATTGTACTCCGTTCTAGCCTGCATTCTTAATCTGAAGCTGAGATGAGCAGAATGTAGAAGTATTTTGCCAGTTGTTCTCCAGGTGTAAGATATAGAACACAGAGATCCTTTTTGCTTTTTTTTTTTTTTCAGTGATCAGAGCAGTACAAGCTAGCTATAGCCTGAGGCAGAAATTGTATATTTTGGGTTTTTTTTCATTTTAAAGGAGGTTTAACATTACTTTTCAGATCCCATGATTGTGAAGAGAGGCTTTTGAAATGTATTATACTTGTAATTTCTTGGAAATTATGCGGTTTGCTTTAAAAATATATAGCTATGTGTTTATAACCACTAATTTATCAGAAAAGTTCTGGGAGCATTATACATGTTGTAACAACAACACCAATGAAAACTCTCTTCCAAAGGATCATGCAATGCTTGTCTAGATGTTTGCTTGGGCTCTTTTCCCATCAGTCCTTACCAAAAATCTGTGCTAGCATCTCCAAAGCATATAAGAAATTATGGAAGTGCAGAGAGCTTTTGCATTTTGTGCACTTCAAATGACAAACATGTGAACAGCAACCAATTATTCTGTTGATCATCTAATCAGTATTAATCCTACTTATGACAGCAGTGCCTAGGAAACAGCCACAGCGGGGTTTCTATGGAGAGGGAGTTGTGGCAACACAGAATAATAAATAGCCCTCCCCTGAATGTGATCCAGTTTGCAGTCCTGCTTAGGTTGGCTGTATGAGGATAAGGCTGCAGTGATACCTGAGAGGGGCACCACTTTTTCGCTGTTAAAGAGGGGCAGAGGTAAGCAGGACTGGTGAGATGTGCAAATAAGGCTTGAGGCTGAGGTCAGGACACTGCAGGAAACACGGGAGAAATGGTTTCAACAAACAGCCTGTCACCACAAAGAACATAAGTCTTGTCAAACAGAGCATCAGTCTCCAGCATTTCTGTTTAAGCCACTTTCACAGCTTCTAAGTTGTCTGTCTTGCTGGGCTGCTCCTTGCAGCACACCCTTATCAGCACACCCCAAGGAAAGCAGATGCCACAGGAGTGTTAGGTCCTCTCTGGGGCATCTTCCACATGGGTCTGAGTTTCAGAGCAAGTGTGACCTCAGCTGGTTACCTTCACCCTGCTGGTGAGTAGTACTTGCATAAGCCTCTTTTCTATCTGCTCTGCTAGCTGATGCAGCTAGAATGAGTTTCTTGCTGGAAACAATTAATTCCAGTGGAGAAAAGCCAGTAGAAAAGCCATCAGCTGTAGCAATGCTAATTTTGTCGAAGATGTTATCCTTGCTCACTGGTGGCACAACGTACTCACTGCTACTGGAACAATATTCCTAATTCAGTCAGTGAAAGGCTTAGGTAGGAAAAGGCAAGAAACCAGGCTGAGGTGATTTTAGTAGTATATTTAGGAATTCCCTCATTCAAGATTCTAGTAAAACCTCCAAGTGAAGTGATTGGTTTGTGAAATGTGGAGGGAGTTGTAGAACTATAAAGTAACACCACTGACAGAGAAAATTATGTTTCACTTCATTATGGTTTACTTGTGAAGGAAAGAGTTGAAATCTTTTGAAAATAAAAATAAAAATGTCTTCCCCAAATGGGAATGCTTTTTAACTTTTGGGATCAGGATACTAATGTTTTAGAGGGAAGTTTCCATGGCCTTTGCTACAAATAAATTGATACGCTTATTCTCCTCCCCTCCTGTGATTTAAGAAATCAGCAAATACTGAAAATGCCGAGACTGACCATTTCTTATGCAAATCTCATGTAGCTTAAGACAGACTCGGAGAAGCGCTCAGTTACAGACAGCGAAACTTGGGGCAGCACTGAAGAACTGAAGAAACCAGAGGAAGACTTTGACAGCAGTGTAGACAGCAGTGGCAAGTGGAAAGGCCTTCCCTCGGGGCTGTCTGAAGAGTCAGAGAAGGGGGGACAGAAAGCAAATCTCTCTGTTTCACAGACTGGATCCTGGAGGAGAGGCATGACTGCACAAGTGGGAACAACTCAGTCCAGGCACAAAGCAGGAACAAGTGCTCTCAAGACACCAGGTAGGAAAATATTGTAGTTCGGATCACAGCATTGAAAAATAAGGCTTTATACCTAGAATTCATCTATAAGCAGTAAAGAATGTTTAGTGAGCTTAAAATAATTGATGGATGCTATAAATGTGTGACAGACATGAGGATCAGTAAGCATATTGGTAGTTCTTCTCATATATGACTTCAAGCCAAGATTGTAATAATATACTAACTTGTTCATCTCTATAACTACTAGTTTGCTACATTGCATACTAATAATTTATTAATCACACATGAATGCATCCATAACAAAACCAGTGATTGCATTTAGTTTTACTATAATTTGAGTATGTCAACTTCTGTTAAGGAGTTCTTAAAAGTAGTTTTGGACTCATCTATGCCTTATCTTTGTTGTCTTTAGAAAACCTGTACCGTTGATAATTAAACATATGCATAGAAATGGCCAAAGATTAGAACTTGAGATAAAAAGATTTAACATTCAAGTGAGGGAAGTTAGAATTAATGTTTCTGAACTAAAGCTGAATTGTCACATCCAGATACTGTGACTATTCTACAGACCACTGTTAAGAGATAAAAAAATGTTTAAAATTTCTTTTTACACACGTTCTTCAGTGCTAAATGACTTCTTACCTAATTTTGAAAGGCCTCTCAGTAGGAACCACTTCTGCAATCTAGTTTTGAAGCAAAAAATCCAAAGTTGGTGGAAGCCATCACTATTAAGACCATGTAATCCATCATTTTACTGGGCAAATATAAATTCTTTGTAGGATGTTTTCTAGACCTTTGTCATGTCCTGGCAAAATACTGCATGAGCATGCTTTGACCCCCAGTTGTAAAGGCAACTGCTAAAGATCTCCTCAGAATAAATTCAAATCCTTTGCAAGCCTTTTATGTTTCTTTGCAATTTGAAACTGCTAAATGCTGGTCAGCCTCTGGCCTGTAAGATCCCCAAGGAGCATTGCCATGGTCAGTGGTCATATGGATGCAGAAATGACGGCCCTGTAATAGCAGTTAAGAAAGGAGCTACCAAAAGGTTTACTGCATGCCAAGCTATTTCCCAGATCTGTTTTGCTGAAGATGAGCAGGCAGCCAATGTGCGACACAGAACAGAGGCCTTAATTTTTGAAGCACATACTAATAGTCTGTGTGTTCACCGTGTAGGAGTCTGATGCAATGATAAAATGTGCACTGGATAAAAACAAGAGTGGATTTAGTTCTGACTTGTAGGTGATACTCTTTGTTGCAGTTTAGGTCCTTAAGAGAAATTAGGTCACCGACCTCCAAAACTTCCATAATCACTTGAAGAGTGAATTAAAAACTTTGTTATGCTGAATATTTGTTTCTTATTAGCAACAAACAGTAGAGGCTTAAAGAGAAATGGCATTTTTTTATCTGTTTGTAAAATAGTAAGAGGGTATTTTCTTTTAAGATAAAAAAGAATTTCTTATTTAAACCTTTCTGAATGTCACGATAACATGTAGAAATATATGGTATATAGCTATATCTCTGTGTAGCACTGAAAACGACCTCTCAGAAAATCAAAAATCTTGAGACAATATCAAGGATATGACAAAGACTATTACCTCAGGTAATTGAATGATTTTAGATCAAGAAGATTCATACCATCATTACATAATCTTTCCCTGATAATTTTGTGGTTTGTAACATAAAAATATGTAATCAGTGAAAAACAAAGAACTCTACAAGTACCACTAATTTCTACATGCGTAATTAATGTCACACTTCTGGAAAAGTTAATTACATGTCATATTTTATTTTCAAATATTATAACTTACATGTAGAAATACTATTAGCAGGAAAACAAGACAAAACAAAACACCAAGTTTTTTATAGTTAAGTTCCTTATAGTTAATTCAGGATAATTTTCTACATCTATGTTATCCAGCTATATATGAAACTGGAAGTTTTCAGGAGAATTTCAAGCTTTTAAAACATAATGCTTGCCTGTAATGTATTGTACCTGCTACTGGCTGCTGATGGGGGACTAAAGACCATATTGATCTGTTTTCTTAGGGTAACTTTTCAATCTCTGTATTTTTTAAATTTTGAAATTGTAACAATATAGTGTTAAAATTAGATATTCAGACATTACAGCTTAAACACAAATGACCTTTTAAAATATTCTTTTATTTAGGAAAAACAGATGATGCAAAAGCTTCAGAAAAAGTGAAAACTCCCCTGAAAGGAGCCTCCATTCAGCGCTCTCCATCAGATGCAGGAAAAAGCAGTGGTGATGAAGGAAAAAAGCCTCCCTCTGGCATTGGGAGATCAACTGCTACGGGGTCGTTTGGATTCAAGAAGTCTGGGATGGGATCTTCTACCATAATCACCACGAGTGGAGCAACCATCACAAGTGGGTCAGCGACTCTAGGAAAAATGCCCAAATCTTCTGCCGTTGGTGGGAAGTCCAATGCAGGGCGGAAAACAAGCTTAGATGGTTCCCAGAACCAGGATGATGGTGTCCTGCACATGAACTCAAAGACAACTCTGCAGTATCGTAGTTTGCCTCGGCCATCAAAATCCAGTGGCAGTGGGATCCCTGGGAGGGGTGGCCACCGCTCCAGCACCAGCAGCATTGACTCCAACGTCAGCAGCAAGTCTGCAGGTGCTGCTGCCACCAAACTGCGAGAGCCAAGCAAGATTGGGTCCGGGCGGTCCAGCCCTGTCACCATCAACCAGACAGACAAAGAAAAAGAGAAAGTGGCCGTGTCTGATTCCGAAAGTGTCTCACTGTCCAGTTCCCCCAAATCCAGCCCAACTTCAGCAAGTGCCTCTGGCACACCGGGACTTAGGCAGCCAGGATCCAAATACCCAGATATCGCATCCCCCACCTTTCGAAGGTTAGTGCTTTTCTATCAATTCCTGAAGTTGTAGTATATAAAGTAAGAATTTTCAGTGTGTTCAAGAACTGGGCAAAAAGCCTTTTCAGGCCATAATTTTCCAGGAAGAACCACATATAAAAAAATGAAAGAGTAATATTTTTTCACAAAACACAATTATTTCTCTAAGAGCTAAAGACCATCCCAGACCTGAAATGGCTGTTCCTTGAGCTTTGAGCATTTTAGGTACATTCCCATAACAACAGTTTGAAGGCTGGAAGAAGTTGGACTCAATGTTCCTTACGGGTCCCTTCCAGCTCAAGATATTCTATGATTCTAAGTTCAGGCACATGAGAAGTTCTTTCTCAATACTCTGATAGACCCCGAAAGGGAAAAAGGATGCCGTGTTCAGCAGTACTGTTACAGGAACAGGCAGTGCTATAGCCTGGTCAACGAAATGAAGAGATACATAGATTATAATAAAGTATTTGCTTTCACATTGTTGGAAATCCAGTTACAAATGTTTCATTATCTTAGCAGCTTTGTTACATCTTTCGTCACCAACATTAGCAAAGTTAAATTTCAATTGGAAAAGCCCTATTGTAATGTTTCTGGAAGTATAAATCTGGATGAAGTACAAATTGGGATGGAGCCTTGTGCTGTTGGAGAAAAAGCCAATAGTGCCCTCTTGTGCCTAGTTGCCAGAACAGCATCTTCAGGCTGCTGGGGAGCTGCAGATGAATTTTTGTGGGCTTGATAATATATAAAATGGATTATTATGGTATTAGCCATGCTTACCTTACAACACGATAAGTTTTGAATTTATTTCTTACTAATTTATAAGCTGCACCTTAGCTGCAGCTTAAAATATTTCCAGTAAGACATTGTCATCACATGACCTTTTATTTCAACAGTTTTAGAGAATTTGGGGTTTATTTTTTCATCATCACTGTAGAATTTTCTTCTCTAGAAGGAATTATGTGAAATACACCCCTGTCATGACTGCCCTTGGAGATAAAGCAAACCCAGTGCAGTTTACTCTGTCTCAATGGTTACTACATGACCAATGACCGCACGACCATCTGTGAAAAAGAACAAGAGAGGGAAATTTTACACAAATACTTAGATATTTATTAAACTATGAAGATTTTTCAAGTGTTTGTTGCAATCATTTTAGCTGATTTGAGAAGCAAGCATTTAAAAGCTAATGACCTAAGACGTGGGAAGGCTTAATTACTGAATTTCGGTGAAGTGTAATCTGTTTATGCACTAATAAGACAAAAATGTGATTATTTTACCTCTCTCTGGGAGGGTCTGAATGTGCAATGAACACATCTGAACAGGAGTGAGTAAGAGCTGTTGCTAATGAAACAAACCCTGATTATTGTGATATGGTTAAGTGAGTTTAATTTTGCAATGCGATTGATCAGCTAGGTAGGCATTATTTTGGTAGCAGTAATTAAAAATGTGTAGTTTGGCTCTTAGGATGTTACGCCATGAATGTTTAATGTGGCTATCAGTTTCTCTAAAGCTATTTGTTTTACATTTAGGTTGTTTGGTGCCAAGGCAAGTGGTAAAGCTGCCTCTGCACCCAGTACTGAAGGTGTGAAACCCACATCGGCAATGCCCAGCCCTAGTACCACATTGGCACGGCAAGGCAGCCTGGAATCGCCATCCTCGGGCACAGGCAGCATGGGCAGTGCAGGTGGGCAAAGCGGTAGCAGCAGCCCCCTCTTCAGTAAACCTTCGGACTTAAATGCAGATGTTGTAAGCTTAAGTCACTCCTTGGCTTCCAGTCCCGCCTCAGTGCACTCTTTCACATCAGGTGGTCTTGTGTGGGCTGCAAACCTGAGCAGCTCTTCAGCGGGCAGTAAGGACACACCAAGTTACCAGTCCATGACTAGCCTTCACACCAGTTCCGAGTCTATTGACCTTCCTCTTAGCCATCATGGCTCTCTCTCTGGACTGACAACAAGCAATCAGGAGGTTCAGAGCCTGCTCATGAGGACGGGAAGCGTCAGATCTACTCTTTCGGAAAGGTGAGCTTGCCTATAGATATAGTGACCACGAAACCAGTGAGAGGCAGAAAGACAGGAACCACAAAAATAAATCCTGCACCTGTTTTCCTAAAGGGACACTGTTTAATTAGCAGCTTAGTCCTTCATGTAAAAAACACAAAGGAAGAAAGAAAAGAAAGCTGACAGACATTGGTTGTGGAATGAACTGCCTTTTGAGTTTTTACAAGCACTTTTTCTGTCTTGAGGGTTTTTTCGTTCCCTTCTCTTGAGAACCACCTGAAAAAATGGGAAAATTTTCTAATTATAGAGCCACCTAATGACTCCTGCATGATGGATCTACCTACTGTATTTGCTGGCTCAGCAATTGGCAGCCACAAAGTTACATCACTGCCCTCTTGCTGACAAATCTCCAGCAGTGGGACCTCACCATTTTTTTTCCCATTAGCTCAAAGCGCAGGCAGAGCTGATGGGCCCCTGCCTTCAGCTGACCAGTCTTGCATTCAAATACTCAGTCCTGACAAATTACTTCTTACACTGCAGTCATTACACTGATCCTTACTAAAATACAATTTCACTGGCATCAATACTGTTTACAAGATGAGACTCTCACTAGATACGCACACTTCTGGCAAGTGTCTGGAACAGATAAAGAAAAGCAAGAAAGGGTTTTCCTCTGTTTGCTCTTTTAAAGACTTTTTTAATATGCAGATATTTTACCATTTAAGTTGTATTATAAAGAGATGCAACCACCCTGGCACAGTTGTACCAAGATTTTTTAAGTTTTTTGTGTGTGAAATATTTATTTGACTTTTGCAAGACTGAAAAAATAATCTTTGCTAGGCAGAAAATTCTACTTCCTGTGAAAATTTTCTAGATTTTGCAATGACACTCTTATCTCATATGGGGACTGAAAAATCAATATGAAATATTTCCTTAACCTTTGACTGAAAAAAGAAAATTAGACGGAGTCAGTCAGAAATAGTTTAAATGGTTTCAGGTGAAATTTGGTTGTTTAAAGATGCAATCATTTAAAGGAAAAAAATATCTTTTATACACAATGTTAAGATTTTTCCCCCTTTATATAAACCTAGAGATTTTTCATTTCCAATCCTTTCCATGGAAAGAGTTCACTTTCAGTGAATCAGCATTAAAAAAAAACAACAAACCACAAACAAAACCTAAACACTTCTTTGCCAAATATAGATGGAAACTCTCTGCACATTTCATTCTCTTATGTTGCGTTCATAAGTATTACTATATTGGCTAAAATCACAGCTCTTACTAATATAATTACAGCACTGTATGATATATGTGTACCAATGTAATGCATGCTAGCAACAATAGTTAAATATACACAGATACATCAGTAATTTGTAATTTGCACTGTGCTTTTAATTTTTAGATAGCAGTTTGCATCATAGTTATTAGAAAGTTAATTATTAATATTTAGTTTATAAAAATCTTCACTAATTTTTAGTGCTACATATATGGATGATGAGGTAAATAGAATTATGTGGAAGAATAGGAATTCATGCCAAAGATCATATTTATACAAAGGATGTTAAGCATCACATTTAAAATGTTAATGGCTTGGCATAAGCTCCTGAGCAACCTCCACTACTAATACTTTATGTATTTGTTCAGTGACTTAATTTCAGTGGTTCCAAATACTTTGCCTTTGGCAATATTTTTAAGTTTCAGATTTGTCCATATGGGGATAGTATGATTGAGTCCAGAGAGAGTCATTTATCATGCTGATCTGGCCTCAAAACAAATATATGTACCTAGAGAAAATGGTGTCATTTCTTGAATTATAGCCCCAAGAGGGTTTTGCAGTTTGATTTTTCTGAAAGGTATGTTACAAGTATTATTTCTAAACTGGTTTATACAGTAAAACCTACATGTAGCAAAGTATTTTTTCACAACAAAAACATCATTTTGCAATGTTAGAGACAGATACATTTGGCAACACTTTATGTTCTTTTTCCTTTGTAAACTCAGATTATAGTTGAGATGCTTCTGGCAATACTAGTTTTAACCTGGCGTGGTGTAAGAAATTATCTGCAAAGAGGTTTATACTTTTTCTTCAGTCACTCTAGAGCTTGCAAAAGACTGAATGTCCAGTCTGTATGGTGAGTTACACTAATATAGAGAAAAAAGTCAGAAAGACTGAAGCACAAAATGAAATACAACTAGCGAGCCACATCAAGTCCGTGCAGAGAAAGCCTAGGGAAAACTGAAAGAGAACAGAGAGCTAATAATAGATGATACATATAAATATTGTTTTGCTTCAATGAAGCATTAACTGCAATTTGATAGCTAAACATCACTCATGGCAAGCATGCTAAGAATGAATTAAAAGGTTAAAGATTACTCCAGTATACTGGTCCTGATGAACTTTTCACATCCTTGCTTCAAACACTGTCTGAAATAACCCTGTAGTCATTAGGACTGAAGAGGAGGTTTCAATGGGTCTGTGCAGAGGAAGGAGTGAGGAGGAGGGCTAGGATGGAGGACGAGGGGATTATTGGCAAGGCAACCTTGCCTCTGCTCCTGGAAAGATACAGAGGATATTAAACAAAATGGACTAAGCAACAGATAACATGGAATTAGTCATTAACAGCCTTTTAACTAAGACTAATTTAATTCATTTGCAGGAAAAAAGGCTTTGTGAGTAGAGGAAAAGGATTAGTAGATACAACAAGAAATACCGAATTTAATAAAGCTTTAGGTGCTATTTCAAATAATAATCTCATAAGCAAATGGGGCAAATAAAGTAAGGTTATTAACCCATTGATAAAGAATTATCAAAGACTAGTGGGCAATGGTTCATTAGCTTGAAGGGACATACCAAGGCATGATACGTTTGCACAGATACAAAATGGAAGATGATGAGGCTATTTTGCTTAAAGGAGACAGTGTCTAAGGGGTTGTAGTGCCATTGCTGGGACAAAGCATTTTCCCAGGATTTTGAAAATTAAAATATCACATCTAAGTTTTAGAAAGTAGTCATCCCATTCTTTTTTTTTTTTTATGGCAAGGATTTAACTTGAAGACTTTGGGACATCAGGTTTTAGGGAAAGATTTGATGCAATTGGAAAGAACTCAGAAAATGAGACCAAATTCTCAGGGTATAAGTATGTTTCCTGCTAAGGAGTGTAGTTTTAATTGCCTCCAAAAGAGTGGTCATCTGACGTGGAGACAGCAAATCTGCAAGGTGTCTGTTACATTTGCCCACCCATCCCTCCAGGGATGATCAGCCATTGCCTACACCGGGTCTTCAATCCACTCACCAAGCAATCGTATGGTGTAAACCCAAAGCTCCCTCACAACTGCTGTATATGTCAAATTTTACTCCGTCCAAATTTTGTGGCATTCAATGAGATTCTTTTGCATTGTAATAACCAGAAAATAGGTTCAGTAAATACTAGCAAAATGTTTGCTTTTCTAGCAACATTTGCATCTCTCTA